>PQXP01000006.1:89503-201114 GCA_002973495.1 Apiotrichum akiyoshidainum
TCCMSWWCTKCKCCCCKGSCGCGKCGATCAGTGRCAWTCAGACGCAATGCATTGCACTCCCCCTCTCTCAGCGTCTCTGCAACCCCATGCTCCGACCCTCTCTCGACTGCCATTAGAGATCAAGTAAAAGAAAACAAAAAAAGACTCAGAGAAGACTCTGCGTCATCGTATCGCCAGCAAGTTTCGATCCTGCGATCTCCAGGTATTCATAATATGAGCCTGGCGCCTTTCCACTAGGCCATAGCGATTGATGACAATGTTGCGGGGCCCTGATTTATGACCAGTCGTGGAATCAGCCTCTCAACCTCCTGATGAAGCGGATGCATAGACAGAGACTTGCTGGTACTGGTACGCAACGGATACATGGCCACTCCTTCTACATGACGGTCCAGTTGTACGGCTGGAACTTTGTGCCGAGCGCGCGCGCGCGCTCCTTGTTGAGGCTGTAGTCGATCTGCCTGGGCCGGCGCCACTTGCGCGGCTCGAGATCGAGAATGTTTCCAATAATCTCGCCCGCAAAGTATCTGCCCCGTCAGCACCAGTGCTTGCGCGCTCGCTCAGACCGTGCGGACATCGTAGCGCATATATCCGCAGCGGTACTCACGGAGGGAAGCGTCCGCCGCCCTTGTCGCCCTCGTCCATGCCGCCGCCGTCCTCGTCCTCGATCATGTCGTTGATGCCTTCAATAACGTGCCCGTAGCCCTTTTCGCCGCGGTAGTCAAACTGGACCATAAAGTACGGCATGTTCGGCACGAGCATGCGACGGAAGCCGCCGGGGCGCGTGCTAAAGTCGATGAGCTTCTTGTGCTGCGACCACTCGGACTCGGACGACAGGATCGACTGCCGGAAGTAGCCGGGCGCGTCGGCAAACTGCACCGCAGGGAGCGGGACACACTCGATGACCGTGTGGCGCTGCTGCTTGAACGAGAGGATCGTCTCGTAGAAGACGACGCCCTTGTTCTCGGCCGCGAACATCTGCATGAGGCACTTCATAAAGTTCTGCAATTAGCGAGTAGCCATGAGCTTTGGCACGTACCCGAACCTCGTCCCAGTCGTCGTCGTCCATCTCGAGCGAGCTCATGTAGTGCTGGAGGGGCACGATGAGGCAGTGGCCGGGGACCAGTTCCTCGGTGGTGGTGCAGCAGAGGTATGCGCGCTTGCCGAGCGCAACGACAGCCGTGAGCGGCTGCCTGTCGTCCTGGTAGCAGAACGGGCACTCGTCGAGCGCCTTCTTCGTGCGCTTGTAGTCTGCGGGTTAGTTGTTGCAGATGCGTCACAACCCACCATTGATGGCGAAAGCGCGCTTCATCGCGTCCGTCTTCATGCGCTTGCGCGCGAGGCGCTCAGAGTTGTCGTCCATGTAGTCGAGGTTCTCCTGGAAGCGCGCGTCGCGCGAGATCTGCGCCGCGAGCTCGGCGTCCATGTTCTTCATGTCGCCGGCGCCGCCGCCAAACTTCTCCTGCCTGACGAGCTCGCCGAGCGTCACGTCGTCGTCGTCCGCATTGTAGCGGATCAAGTTGCCCTGCTTGTCGCGCGTCTCAAACTGCTGTCAGCTTCGCCAGATAAAACGCTAGCCCACCTTCTGCTCCTTTTTGCGCTTGCCGGCAGGGATCGCATCCTCTTTGCCCTGGCCGACATCGTACAGCCTGCCCTTGCCGTCGAGCGTCGGGAGGACCTCGACCTGGACAGTGTTGCCGTCCTCGTCCTCGCGCACCATGTTGCCAGTGGAGTGGACCGCGCCGCCGGCCTCGTCAAAGCGGGCGCGCTCCGTCTCGTACTGCTCCTCGAGCGCCTCGGCGTCCGGGTCATCCGTGAGCTTGGCACGGAGCACCTTGGCCTGCAGGCGGTTGAGCATCTCGAGCGTAAAGACGGGCTTGCCAGAGGCGTCGGCCTTGGGCGCCTCGCTGGACGCGCCGCGCGTGAGCGCCTGCGGGGTGAAGACGGACGGAATCGGCGTCGCGCCCTTGAGCGGCGTGATGCGCGACTCTTGGCGCTTGAGTGCATCGATGCGGGCGGCACCGGCGCCGCTTCCGCCAGGCGTGCCGTCGCGCTCCTCGCCAGGACGCCGGAAGCCTTGCCTGGACGCAGGGCGCGAGTCGTCCGATCCGGGATTGTTGAACACGAAACGGTTGCGTGCGTCTGGCGTGCGGACACCGGACGACGGGGACGAGAAGCCATCGCGGTCGCGACCGTGGTCGCGGCGGTCACCGCCACGGCTCCGCCGGCGCGACTCCTTGTCGTCAAGGAACCGGCGCTCCTCGACAGCCTCGTTGAACTCTTCCAGGCTGCCGTACCGCTCCAGCGCGACCTCCTGCACTGGCCGGCCCTGCTCCTCGGCCTGCTCGTACAGCCGGCGCAGCTTCATCATGCGCCACTGGTATCCGGGCCCGCCAGGCGTGGTGCCCTTCTTCTCTGCGCGTTAGCATCGCCCGTGAGTCATAACGCACCCTCCGTCTTGTACTCGTCCACGTTCTTGCCCTCGAGGTACTGCGTGTTGAGCTCGTACTTGGAGTGTGTCACCTGCTGTCAGCTACCCGCAAAGAGGTGCAAGCTCACAGTAGGCTCCGGCTTGAGGTCGTCCTTGCGCTTGACAGCCGTGCCGAGGCTGCCGAAAAAGTCGTCGCCGCCGCCCGATCCGCTCGCAGCACCCTCGTCCGGCCCGAGCATCCACGAGTCGCGCGCGGGCGCGTCCTGCGTCGCGCGCGCCGGCGGCTCCTTCTGCCCATGGGCCACCGCGGTCGACTTGAGAGGGAGTGAGTCTGCCGTCGGGATCGTCCCCGCCGCACTCTGCCCGTCAGCCCCGCTCCGGAGAAACAGCAACCCGAACCCAGTAAGCAAGCTCGGCACACTCACCACCACATCGACGTCGGCGCCCTTCTCGACCCACATGCCCGCCTCGTCGTCATCCACCACCGCGACGCCCTCCCTGCGGCGCTCGCGCTCGTCGCGGCGCGCACGCTTCTCCTCCCTCCGCTCCTCCCGCTCGCGCCGCTCGCGCTTGCGTTCCCGGCGCTCCGCCGACGTCTCGCGCTCGCGGCGGTGCTCCCTGTCCCTGTCCCTGTCGCGGGAGCGATCCCGGCGATGGCGGTGGTCGCGGTCGCGGTCGCGGTCACGGTCCCTCTCCCGATCACGGTCGCCGCGGTCGCGGTCGCGGTCTCTCTCACGGTCGCGGTCGCTGCGGTCGCGGTCGCGGTCGCGCTCCTTCCTGCGTTCGCTCCGTTGGTGGTCGCGGTCGCGGTCGCCGCGGTCGCGCTCCCTCTCCCTGTCGTCCTTGTGCGGAGACCTCGAGCGGTCGCGGTCGTCGCCCATTGTGAGAGTAATGTAGGTGTTGGATGGACGGAGGGGGAGTGGTGGAGTTGCTGCTGTTTCTTCTGCTGCTGTTCTGTGGAGAATGGTTGCCGCCGCCTGATCCTGTTCTGCTAATGACGTTGCTTATGTAATATCATTCCTTTTTGCACCAAACTCTGATCCATCGAATCTGGCTCGTGTGACGTCGTGTGCGAAAACAATTTCTCGCTTTTGGCCATCGACCTCTCAACCACTGTGCACTGCACCGTTCCCGCTACTCCACTCGTGCTCTTGTGGCAAACTCGTGCCCTCGTGCTGACAGTGACGCGATGCATGTCACTTCCTGTCTTCTATAACGCACGCTATATGGTCGACAGAAGACCCTCTGGACCGCGCGCCTCCGGGCTGGACAGCTCTAGCGTGTCGCGCCCGGCCCGGCGCAGAGGGGCTAGACTACGGGGTACAAAGAACTATATGTAGTGTCCCGTGGCAGTGACTAGTGTGACTGGAAAGAAAGACAAAAAAAAAAAAGATGATGAGATTGTAGGGTACGAGACTTTGTTGTTGGGGAGATGACTACGAGGGGCTGATGGGTATGGCAGTTGCCCTCGGTGCTATGGCCGAATCGTTATAGTGTCGAGACAGTGTACGAGMTGWSWCTKAATGGGTGGTGGTGATGCGGCGGATTCTATTGGCGGCTGGCGGGCATGTTGCGCGCGCCGCCTCGATGCGGAGGTGAATAAAAGAGTATAGAGAAAAGAAAATAGTAGTCGGACGGGGGTTGTGGGAGGGCGAATGCGATTAGGCGCCAAAGTTGAAGCCGCCCTGGGGGGCAGCAACGCTCGACTGGAAGGCGTACTGGCCCGAGGCGTCGACGGCGGGGGCGGCACCGGCCTCCTCCTCCTCCTCGTCGTCGGGGAAGAACTTGTCCATGATGTAGAAGCACTTCTTGTAAATCTCGAGGTTGTCGTGGTGCTGGAGGTTGTGGATCGAGACCATGCCGCCGGCCTCCTCAATGTACTGGGCGTACTGGTTGACGGCACCGGGGCCGGCAGCCTCCTTGTCAATCTCACCGACCTTGAGAATGTTCTCAAGACCGTCGAGGGCGACCTGGATGATCTTGTTGTCCATCGACTGGAGGAGGTCGCACATGGGCTTGATGCAGCCCTGCGAGACGAGGTAGCGGATCTGGTTGGGCTCCGAGAGACCACCCGAGGTGGCGTTCGAGATGGCCCAGCAGGCCTCCTTCTTGGTCTTGAAGTCGGCGTTCTGGAGAATGTTGATGAGGGGAGGGATAATGTTGCCGTCAATGATGGCCTGGATCTGGAGGGGCGAGCCGGCGGTGATGTTGGAGATGGTCCAGCAGGCCTCCTTGCGGATGCCGTCCTTGGGCGACGAGAGGAGCGAGAGGAGGGCGGGGAGGGCACCCGACGAGATGACAACCTGGGTCTGGAGGTCGTCACCGGTAACAATGTTGCCGACCGAGCGGAGAGCAGGGGTCTGGACGGCGGTCGAGGGGTGCATGAGGAGGTCGACAAGGCGGCGGCAGACACCAGACTCGATGACGGCCTGGATCTTGTCGTTGGTGCCGTCCGAGAGGTACGAGATGGCCCAGCAGGCGTCGATGAGGACCTCGTCGTCGAGCGAGTAGATGAGCTTGGAGAGGACGGGGAGGGCGGGCGAGATGAGGGCCCAGTCGGGCTGGGGCGACTTGCCACGGCAGAAGTTGGAGAGGGTCCAGGTAGCGTTACGGAGCATCGAAAGCTTGTGGTTCTCGTTGAGGAGCTGAAGGAGGGGCTGGAGAGCACCCTCGGAGAGGACGTGGTCACGGCACTTGGGCGAGTCACCGGCAATGTTTCCGAGAGCCCAGACCGCCTGCTCACGGACGTCGAGAACCGACGACGAGAGGAGGCGGATGAAGAGGGGGACGGCGCCGGCGGCGATAACGACCTGGGTGTGGTCCGAAGTGCCCGAGGCAATGTTGGTAAGAGCCCAGGCGGCCTCGAACTGGAGCATGGTGTTGGTCGAGTTGAGGAACTCGACAAAGCGGGGGACGACACCGCACTCGATCACACGGTCGATAGGGGGGTTCTTCTCCTTGGAGAGGAGCTTGCGGAACTTTGTGGTAGCGTCAAGCTGGACCTCGGCGTCAGTGCTGTAAAGCTGCTGGACCATGGCGGGGAGGGTGTCGCCGAGGGCGGCGTCACCGAGGTCCTCGACATCGTCGTCCGAGTCAAGACCGTCGTCGGCGACGGGCTGGAAGTTACGGCGCTTGGCGATCGATTCCTCGCGCTGTAAGCGTGTCAGTACAAGTTGGCGCAAGGGTTCGAGCCCGCGTGTCCGCTCGTTGTTGTCCTATACGAGCCAGGGGAGAAAAGGGGAGAAAAAAAAAAAGCAAAAAATCAAAATCAACCGCCTGGTTGGTACACCGCGAGCGTGTCAAGCACCTGGACAAGGTGGGCTGATACGGCGACACGACGAGACGCAGAGCTGGGCAACAGAGGTTGTTGGTTTTTTTTTTTTTTCTGGGCTGGTTTATAGGGGCGCCGGGGACCAGAGACACGACACACGGGCGCTCAACACAGACCTTTTGCCTACGGATCTCGACCTGGGCCTCCTCACGACGGCGACGGAGCTGATTGTCAGCGGTGGCAAATGGTGGTTACGGTGTTGTGGAATGCCGGGTAGGACGTTCCACGGCAGCACGTAACAGTGGTCTGGACAACGTACCTCCTGGGCGGAGAAGTTTGTGCGGCCCTTGAAGTTGGAGCGGCGGTGGTCGAGGTTGCGGGTCTCCATTTTGAGTAGCGGAGTTTTTGATGAAGTGTAGTGTGTGGGGGGGTGCGTGATACAGAAAGAGAGTACACTGGGGGGGGGGGGTCGTTAGAGAAGAATGTGGAATGGAGAGAGAGAGAGAGAGAGAGAGAGAGAGAGAGAGAGAGAGAGAGCAAACAGTGGTGGGTGTGGTTGTTGTGGTCGGCCAGGGAGGAGAGTGCAGGGGTGGGGGGAGGGGGGGGGCGACGGGCGGCGGCGACCAACGACCAGCCAAGCCAAGCGCGCGTCAGTCAGTTCCAGCCTGGACAGTGCAGGGAGGGGAGGGAAGACAGGAGGGTGGGACTCTGCGGTGAAATTGCCTCCGCATTGGGGAGAGAGAGGGGGGATTACATAAGGTTTGTGAATAGTGTGTGCGTGCCAGTGCGCGCAGTGTGCATCATCATCATCGTCGTCTGGTCTGTGGCGCCTTCTACTCTCAGTGTGGGGGTTCTACTTGTTGTACTGGTAACACTCGTCGCCCACATCGTCATACAGCTCCTCGAGAGACCACTTCTTCCGCAGCGGCAGGTCGAATGGCTCGCCCTTGAGACCAGACTGCACCCGCATAATTCCAACCCATGCAATCATCGCCGCATTGTCTGCAGTTCCCGTCAGCCCATCCCACAGCAGTCTCCACTTACCCGTGCACATGGCGATCGGGGGGTAGTGCAGCGTCACGCCACTGCTCCCGAGCATCTTTCCCAGCCTGTGGCACCATTAGCCTCCTCTCTGCCGGATCCGGCCCACCATTCAACCTGGAACCAAACAACACTCACTCGTTACGCAGGTACTGGTTGCTCCCGACGCCGCCGCTCACCACGAGCCCCGTAATGTCCTTGAGCCCGTGGGCGTCAATGCACTGCCTGATCTTGTCGACGACGTGCCCGACCGCGGCCGCCTGGAACGCGCGCGCAATCTCGCGCTGGACAGCCGGCGGCGGCGCCTCGCCCTTGTCGATCGCGTCCGCCGCGACGCTGCGCGCCGCGCGCTCCGTCGCCGTGAGCAGGCCCGCAAAGCTGAACGCCAGGTTGCTCTTCTCGCGGTTGCGCGTCAGCGGCCGCGGGATCGGCGCGACGGGCGCCGTGTCGAACGGCGGGAGCGCGGCCGCGGCGGCGTACTCTTCCAGCACGGGCCCGAGGCCGTTCTCGCGCGAGTGCGGCAGGCGGAGCAGGCGCGCCGTCTTGTCGAATGCGTCGCTCGAGGCGAGTCAGCTAACCAGTTTCCTCCAGTATCCCGAGTCCGCAGCTTACCCAATGGCATTGTCCAGCGTGCTCATGAGGATGCTAAACTTGTCGGCGCGCTCAGCGAGCACGAGCTGCGTGTGTCCGCCGCTCACAAGCAGCGTCAGGAACGGAAACGCCGGCGGCGCGGCTTCAGTCAGCAGCGGCGTGAGCGCGTGCGCCTGCATGTGGTGCACGCCAACGACCGGCTTGTCGTTGGCCGCCGCAATCGCCCGCGCCGACGCCGCGCACACCGTCAGGCACCCAAACATGCCCGGCCCGCGCGTGTACGCGACGGCGTCAATGTCCGCGATCGACAGCTGGGCCTCTGCGAGCGCGGCCTTGATCGCCAGCGGCTGCGTCGTCAGCGCCTGGTGTCGAAGCTAGAAGACGAGAGGCTCACCATGTCGCGCATGTGCGCTTCCTGCGCCATGAGCGGGTGGATGCCGCCCCACTTTGCGTTCTCGCGGTGCTGCTTCATGACGATGCTGGACAGCACGCGGCGGTCGGACGTGACGACTGCCGCGCACGCGTCGTCCGCCGAGCTCTCCAGGCCGAGGACACGGAGGACCTTGGGCGAGGACGGCGACGGAGAAGAAGAGGAAGAGGAAGCAGAGGACGGGGAGGAAGGGGAAGATCGTGGAGAGGAGGCTGAAGACGACGCTTCAGCCACAGCCGCAGCCGCGGTCGCGGCCGCTCCCGCAGGCCGCTCGGGGACAAACGACGGGGAAAAGTAGCTCGGGATCGGGGTGCGCGGCGCCGCGGCAAACGGCGGGGGGAACGGGAACGGCGACAGGCTCGCCCACGCAGACTTCTTCGCGGGCGTGCGCCGCACCACGTTGCCTGCGCCGCCCGTCGCGCGGTCCTTGGCACAGCGGAGGGTGGCGAGCATGTCGGGACCGGGTGCTGGGTGTGGGGATGTGTGTGGGCAGAGCGGGATGATGCAAAGTGGAGGTCGAGGTGTTGTCGCCTGCAAGGTGCCGGGTGAGGCTGGGTGGAGGGGTGGAGGTTGGCCGGTGGCAATTGTGCGGCCGCTGGCAGGCGGCAGTTGGTCAGTGGCGGGTGGCGTCGGGTCCGCCCTGCCTGCAACTCGTTCTGCCGCTCAGCCTGTTCTGCGTCCCTCGTTGGACGCGACACCTGCATGAATGACAACAATGCAGACCCGAGACTATGTATTATGTATGTACGGTAATGGCAATGGTATACTGAGGGGAATTGTAATGGTATGGTGATGTTCATGGTATGGCGTCAAGGTCGTGGAGGCCGCTTGCGTCTGGCGTCCGCTGCTGGCGTCTAGCGTCCTCTCTACTCGACCGTCTGGAGGGCAAACTCTGCGGCGCCGACGCTCGCGGCGTACGCCTGGCGGGTAGCGTACTTGAAGCTGCCGAGGAGGTACTCTGTCTCCTCGGCGTCCCAGCCGGCGTACGCGAGTTCGGCGCGGAGGGCCTTTGTGATGAGCTGTTCGATCTGGCGGGGCGAGAGCAGTGTACCCGGCGCAAAGCCGAGAATGACAGGGTCAATGCGGCTCGCGTCGACCAGCGTATAAGTGACGCGCGGGAGGTGCGCCGCGACGCTGCGGATGAACGGCGACAGGTATCCGAGGCGGCTGAGGTCGCTCGCGCGCTCGGCGTCCGCGTCCGAGAACATGAGCGCCGGCGCAGCGGGCGCAGCCGCCTCGACGGGTGACAGCGGCGTGGGCTTGAAGCTGGGCGTCGTCGGCGTGAGCGGCAGAGACGGGAACGTCGGCGTGACGGGCGACGAGCCGCGCCAGCTCATGCGGTTCTTGGCCTTGAGCGTCGCGTGCGCCTCAAAGATGGGCGTGCCGTCCGCCGACGTCGCCGACCCCGCGGTCGTGATACCGAGGAACGAGCGCGGGCGGGGCTTGGCCGCCCGCTTGGGCTCTTCGGCCATGAACAGCACGGTCACGGACCGCAGGGACGGCGGGTGGTCCCAGGGCGCGAGCGGCCGGATGGGACGCGCAGGGATGCGGGCTGTCGGGGACGGCGCGAGCTCGTGCGCGCGCGGGTACCGCACTGTCACCACCAAGTTCTGGACCAGATTCGGGACGGGCCCAATGAACGCGGTGCTCGCGGGCTGGAGGTGCAGGTGCTCGCGGTCCGTGACGAGCCACGACGACCGGCGGTTGGCCTTTTCAGTCGCGCTGAGGCCGGCGCCGTCCGCGGCGAGCGACGTGAATGCAATAAGCTGGGTCGCGCGCGGGGGAAGAGGGCAGCTCGTGGGCGGCATTCCCGAGGCGTCGGGACGGAGACGCACAGTGCGGGCGCAGCCGCACTGCAGTGTCAGGTCGGCGATCTCGGCATCGCGCGCACGGGCCGGGCCGCGGAGGTCAATGACACGGGTGCCCGTCAAAATCCTGGACAGCCGCCGCCTCTCGTCGCGGTTCCAGAGCACACGGACAGAGAGACCAGGGATGCCTGCCTCGTCTGGCAGACCCGCATTGTTGGGCCCGCCCGGGGCATTTGACGGGCCGGTGACCTGCAAGCTCGAGACGCCCGGCGGGGCGGCCAGAATGAGGTGCTGCGCGAGCTGGGCGTCTGCCATGTCGCGGAAGCTCTTGCACACCATGCGGAGCTTGAGGAGCGCTGGGCGGGACGCGTTCTGCATCAGCGTCGCAATGACGCGCGGGTAGTCTTCGGCATCGATAACGGCGACGCCGGCACGGGAGCGTCGGCCGCGCACGGGCCCCCGCGAGCTGGACGCGGCGCGAGACACTCCACCGGACCCGGAAGGTGACCCGTTTGACGAGTAGGTCGACGACACGCCCGACGCGGCCGACAGCACGCTGTTGGGGCTGCTGTGCAGGCCGCTGTGGTTAGTGCCGTGATTGACGCGGCCGTCGGGCAGGATAAAGCTGCCGAAACTGGGCTCGCGCGAGTGGGGGTCGTACGTCGTCGAGGTCGAGTTCGAGGTCGGGCGGGGTTTGGAGGCCAAGGACACGCTTGTGCGGAAGCGCATCGACAGCGAGCGGCGCGGCGGGCGGGGCTCGGGCTTGGCGTCTGTCGGTGAGAGGAAGCGCCGAATGGCCTTCATGGTCGTGGTGTGGAAAGGTGGTGTAAAGAGAACGAGTGTAGTAGTTGGTGGGCGATGTGGGGCGCGATAGCGAGCGGGTGCTCGGGCAGCGAGAAAAGTATAGGTAGGTCACAGGTCGCAGCAGTGTTCAGTCAGACAAAGGCAAAGTGGGAAAAGTGAACTGATCAGAGCGGTGGCCGTCGTTATCAAGCACCGAGTGGTCCCCCTCTTCTGCTCGGCTGGGCACATGGGCTCAAGCTCACTCCCATCCCTGCACAGTCAGTCTTTGTATGAGCACTAGCACGCGCAGCGCGTAGTGGCACGGCGCGTGCGACAGGTCGAGACAGATGCAGAGCCCTGGTTGGCCTCGCACGGCGGGGCCGAGCGTCTGGTCAGGCTGGTGTGGCGCTTACACCCAGGGCGGGCTGCTGCACGCGGGGGCCGACTGCCTGTTGGTGCCCTGGCCAGGGGCAGAGTGATGGGTGGTGAGCGCGCATGCATACGTGCGAGCGTGCCCACCCCAGGCTGCCCCACCCACCCCACCCCACCCACATGCGACAAAGCCAGAGCAGAGCCCAGATGCATGCTGAGGCAATTCAGCCAGCGCAAAGAAAAGAATGTGGAAAGGTGGTGGCAGACAGAAAGAAATGGACAAGACACTGGGAGCAAAGTGCTTGATAAGATAATCTGCAATCTGCTACGCGGGACGCTATCTTTGCCTTGTCCAACAGCTCGTGGCCCTTCCACCCACCCACCACATCCGCGCTCCCGTCCCTCCCCCACCCGCTTCCACTTTGGATCTCGTTCGAGCAAGCACAGAGTGGACGGCACGGCGACGTCATGGAAAGCTTCGACGTCATGCAGCCAACGAGAGCGGGGCGGAGACATGCCCTATACCGGCGCTGCCACTCAAGATACACAATACTTCCGATGCATTCACTTGTCCTACTACAATCCATGCTATCTCTCGCCTCGCCTATTTGGCGGGCTCACATCCTCCCCGCGTTTGCACTGCTGCTCACTACCATGTTCGCGCTGCTTACTGCCATTTTCGCTCTGCGTGCGGTCTCTCGCAACTTGGCTCTCGCCCACATCACGATCGTACCCGTTCCTCGTGACTCGCCCCTCGTATCGGAGGCCCTCAGAAATCGTCACCATCACACCCACGCACTCTAAGCCTCGAGAGCACGCACGATGACGGGGATCTGCATGCCCGTCGCCTCCTCGCCGACGACGAGGGGGCGCTGGATCATCGTGACCGCGACGCGCTGGACCTCGGGCTGGCCCGGGAGCGCGCCAAACGCAAAGCTGCGCATCATGACAAACAGCACCGTCTTGATCTCGAGCACGGCGAAGCGGTATCCGCTGCTGTCAGCTCCTGTTACAAGCGCTCAATCTCACAGGCAGTGGTGGGGTCCGCCGAGGAAGGCCGTGAGGCCGCCCCAGACGCCCGAGAGCTGCACGCGCGGGATGCTCTTGTCGTCGAAGCGGTCCGGGTTGAACTCGTCCGGGTTCGGCCCCCAGATCTCCTCGATGCGCTGCATGTTGTTGATCGCTGATGTCAGTTTGCATAGGCAGGTATGACAACTCACGGACAACAAACTCGGTGCCCTTGGTCACGCGTACTTCGGTCATGACCTTGCCGTCGCGGCCAGTCACGGCCTGGCTGAGCGGCACGACACAGTCGACGGCGGCGGTGCGGACCGCCTGGTGCACAGGTGGGTCAAGGCGCAGGACCTCGCGGACAACCTTGTCAAGATACGGGAGGGCGCTGAGCTCCTCGCTGCTGTTAGTTTGACCATGCACGGAAAAACGTACACAGACGGCATGTCGTCGGCGACAGCCATGCACTCGTCGCGGAGACGCGCCTGCACGTCGGGGTGCTGGGTGAGGAACAGCGTGGCCCAGCCGAGCGTGCCCGCGGACGTTTCGTTGCCGGCGAGCATCTGTTGTCAGTTTCACCCGAACCAGGAGGGGACTTGACTCACGAGAGAACCAATCTGGCCGAGGATCTCGCGCTCGGTCAGGCGGTCGCGCTCCTCGGAGACAATGTTGGCGCGCAGGCAGAGCGAGATGACGTCCTTTCCTTCGTACTCGCCCTTCTTGAGGCTGATCTGGTCGCGCTCAACTTCCGCACGGCGCTTCGCGATGATCTCGGCGCCAAGGCCGTCGACGACTGCGCGGATGCGGCGGATCTCACGCACCACCGGGGTGGGCTTGGGGTCAGTGCTGCAGAACCAAAAGACCCACAATGTTGAGGGCCTTGGGGAAGACCTGGTTGATGAGGGTGACGGTTCTGTTCTCGATGGCGGTGTTGATCATGTCCTTGAACGAGTCGCTGAGGGGGTTGTGGTCGTCCTCGTGCGAGTTGAAGTTGTAGTTGAAGCCTGCGCGCCCGATAATGTCCACTGCGGTGCAGGTGTACTGCTGCAGCATGTCGAGGCGGGTGTCGGCCTTGGCCGAGGCGTTGGCGGCGAGTTTCTGATGTCAGCTCCAATGTCACTTGGCTGCTCACCTCATCGATGCTCTTCTTGAGGTTGTAGGCTTCCTCCCAGAACATGGGTGCCATGGCGCTGACAGAGGTGCCGGTGAAGGCTCCATTGAGGATACGGCGGTGGCGGCGGTGGGCCTCGTCCTCGACCGCGAGCACGCCGTCGCCCGTCGTGTGTGCAATCATGGAGTTGAAGCCAGCATTACGATGCCACTGGCCAGTGTGGCGGAGGACGTGGGAAATAGCCGTAGGGTCAACGGAGACGATGCGCCATTTGCCGAGGAGGGCGCGGGCGCGGTAGGTGGGGCCGTACTGCTTTGCGACGGAGAGATAGCGCTTGTGGACGGGGGTGTTGAGTGTGTCCTTGAGGCTGCCGAGGAGGAAGCTGGTGGGAGGAGGGCCTGGGAGGTTGCGGTAGGGGAGGCGGGCTGCGGTGTATGGGAAGAGGTAGATGAGGGCGCCGACGACGAGCACGACGCTGGCGATTGCGAGGTGTGAGAGGGATGCGAGGATGCTCTGGAGGAGCTCTACCATTGTGAGTCGAGCGACTGTCGCAGTGGATGAATGGAAGACGCGTCAGAGTGGGCTCTGCTTTGTGCTAAAAGCAAGGTTTATACCATTACCGTCCCCGGCTTTGGCGTTGGGGTCCACGACTGCTCACATGACCGAGAATGGGCAACAGTCAAGACATGATTAAGAGTAACCTAACCTCCACATGCCGCCGCCACACACACCCACCACGTCTCTTTGCCATCGCCGAAAGCCGTGCTACTTCCAGCCCACATCCACCCATCCATGCTCTCCATTACGGCCATTACGCTCATCGACACTCGTCAGCAACCCCCCGCCCAGCCTGGGCATTCTGGGCATTCTGGGCATCCGGGGCATTCTGGACTCGGGCAAGAACTGCAATGCACTGTCTCGGAGAGATCCAGATCGATCCAACCCATACTTTTCTTCCACTGAACCATTTACCCCCCTGCACTCACAGCCAGTAGAGTGCTGCTCGTGCTGCCTTTCAGTGCACACAGTGCCCCACAATGCAGACACTTGTGCCGACGTCGCACACTCCCATTCCGGTGCAAGCAAGATCTTTAAAACCTTCCAGACGGATCGCCCTCGCAGACGTGCACCGCTGTGCGGCGGTGCTGCCACATCCAAAACCCATTCATTCACAGCGTCACAGGAACTGGTCGACAATGCCCAGATCTCTCCAGATCTTAGACTGCAGTTCTTGTTTACTTGCATGCTTACCCCTCTAGACCAGGCCATACATATAGCTCGCTGATCGCCCTCTTCCACCGCACCTCCCCTCGCAATACACCTCGCACGAGCCCATCACGAATCCGCACCTCCTCCTACTGACCAACTACTTACCCCAACTCCTCACAACCCAAAGATGATGATGCTCGCCCGCTCCACCCCGCCGACCATCACCCCTCTACCCCCGCCACCCCCCGGGCCACCAGCACCAGTGAGGGCACACCGCCCTCTCCCGACCCCCACGCCCATCATCCTCGCCACAAAGGCAAAGGAGCGCGAAGCCGAGCGGGAGAACTATGCGTTTCTCGACCTCGAGACACGCATGGCGACCCGCCGCCCGCCCCCTGTTCTCTTCCTCAGCGGCGGGATCAGCGGCGCAAGCGGCATGAGCCACGCGTCCATCATGAAGCCGCCAGCTAGGCCGCCAGCATATGCGCTGACGGTACAAGCAAGTGGAAGCAGCGGAAGCACAAGCGGAAGCGGCGCAAAGTCGCCCGCCGCCTCTTCTGTGGCTCTAGTGGCGCCTATCACTGCCGCAGACACGACGCCCGTGTCTGCGGCAGCGAAGACTCCCGTCGCTGGCACGAGTCCTGCGTCGAGACATGCGTCGCGCAAGGTGGTGCAGTTCAGCAACGTCGTCACTACGATCACTGCCCTGCCTGCTCCTGCCCACGCTGCTGACTACTACGATGCCCCCCTGCCCCCTCTCCCCTCAGAGGCCCCTATGACTCCCAGGCCAGCGCGCGGCCCGCGGGGCCGCGCCCAGAGGCGCTCAGAGTCGCCACCAGACTCGCCGTACCCCCGGACACCCGTCCGGTCGGCCTACCTCCTGGACTCGCCCCCGGACTCGCGCTACTCGCAGCACTCGCACCAGTCCCGGCGTAACCCCGGACGCGCGCACTCGCGCTCGCCGCCGTCGTCGTACTTGTCCCACACGCTCGCGCCCGAGACCATGAACCCGTACCTCCAGCACCCCCCGCGCCCGGACTCGAGCACGGGCTTCAGGGACGTGCTGAGCGTGCGCGCGTGCGACGGCGGACACGACCTCAAGGTGTCGGGCTGGGACCGCGCGGCTGCCGTCGGGACCGCGGGCATCAGCCTCCTGTTTCGCCCAAAAAAGTGCAGGCGCTGCGGCGAGGACGTGCGCAAGGACGCCGAGCGCCGGCGGTCACAGTCGCCGCCCCCGCCGCCCCCGCCGCCCGCCCCGGAGCCGTTCCTCGTAGACACTTAGAGAGCGCTAGAGACATGCATGCATTGTTGAGTCTGCAGGATGCGCACCATAGGTAACAGTGGCACGGTGCGTCTGAGATACGCACCTTGGAGCAGGGAACTATGGTGTGGCGCGTCGGTCGGCACAAGTCCGAAGAAACCTGGGCTTGAGCACAAAGGCACAGCTTTCAGCGTTTCGTGCGCTATGTTTCCGTCCTCTGTATTGCACTTGGCTGCACCCTTGGGTTCCGCAATCACAGTGCGCTGCCTGCCTTGTGCATTGGCTTTAGAGCTGCAACTGCAAGGCGGGTGCCGAGCACACCCTGCAAAGTGCCGTTGATCGTTGAGACCATCTCGCGCGTGCCACACTATCGGTTCTCCGGTTATCGGCCCTTGGCATCTCTTGAAACGACGTCATTGACCAGGACAAGTGAAAGCACAGACGGCGTCCCACCCTCACACCATTCTCCACATCTCCCTCTTTCTGTCTCCATGCACCGCAAACTTGCACTCTCGCTCTCCCGCATCCCCCGACTCACACCCGCACCCCGGCACATACCTCGGCTTGCCCCTACTCCCGTTCTGCTCCGCCGCTCACGCGCAATGTCCAGCACCGCACCCGCAGCGGCCGGCCCCGCGGCACCARCCCCCWTGCTGSCKCCGCCGCCGCCGCCGCCGCCGACTCGCCCGWCGCCGCTGGCGGCGTAGTAGGTACTGGTGGTGTTTGCCCGCGTTGAGGGAGGGCGGGCGCCGCGGAGGCTGGTGCTGTCGCTTCCGGTACTGGGAGTGTTGGCGCCGTTGCCGGTGGTGCCGCTGCTTCGTCGCCTGTCATCGGGAGGCAGGTTGGCGAGTCGGCCTGGATGGACAAAGGGGGGCATGGCTGGGGGAGTGGGAGTGGTAGTGAGCAAGAGTGAAGAGGTGATGGTGACAAGAAGAGGGGGGAGGAGGGGAATGTGACAACGTGTGGTGTGTGTGTGTGTGTGTGTGTGTGGCGATCGCCCGCTCGTCGTCGTCCAGCCTCCGCCGTCATTCTCTTCACAGAGTGTGGCATGGTCTGACCCAGAGCATGCACCACCAGGTCGCCGGGCTGCACGCTGCTCGTGACTCGACTCTCTCCCCCTCACACCACGCCCCAGAGACGCTGGAGCCGCGCGGAAGCCGTGCACCAGCGGCAAAAAGAAACCACACGCGTGGTGCAACCCTCCCGCCCAACAGTCAGCCAGCACCAAGCCACAGAATAATCAACAACCAAGTGCATGCTATGGCTCCCAATGCTATCACTCCCTAGCTATCGCTCCCTATGCTATCGTTTCCTCTTCATCCTAGTCGTCCCAGTCGTACTCCGACTCGCTGCCCGCGCTGGGACTGGGGGACACGATGCTGCGGTTCGTCGCGGGCATGGCGGTGCCGCTCGCCTCGATAGAGTCGGGCACCTGCACGAGCGAGTGCTGCGTGTCCACGACCGCGTCCTGCGTCGCGTCGTCCTCGCTCCCGGAATCCACATCCTCCGCGCCCTCCTCAGGCGACGTCGGTATCGCAGGCTTGATGTCCTCGTCGTCGTCGACGTCCATCTCGTCCTCCTCGTCCTCGTCCTCGTCGACCTCCCTCGGCGTGTCGGGCCGCGTCGCGAACGTGGGCTGCCGGCGCAGCGAAGACGGCGCTGCAGGCTTGCGGGGCGAGGAGCGAGCAGAACGCCTGCGCGGCGACGACACGGGCTCGGCCTTGAGCTCCGAGTCCGTGTCGAGCTCGTCCGCCTCAGTGCCCGGCTCGGACGGCGGGGCGGTCGCTGGTACGGTAGGCGGCTCGGTGGACTCGGTCGGCGTCGGCGACATGATCTCGCGCCAGGCCTCTGCCGGCTCCTCCGAGGGTGTGAGCGTGCGGCGGCTCGTGGGCGTGCGTGTGCTCGTGCGGCTGCGGCGCGTGGAGGACGCCGGCGTGGCGAGCTCTTCGGGGGTTGGCTTGCGGTCCATCTCGACGTCCTCGTCCTCGTCCTCGTCATCGTCATCAGCCTCGGGGGGAGACTGCGCCCGAGACATGGAGCGCGTGGCGGACCGGGTGGCCCTCGTCGCAGACCGGGTGGCCGAGGGCGTGGGTGTTGCCAGCGCAGACGCCGACCGGGTAGCCGAACGCGTCAGCCTCGTCGACGAACGGCGCGACTGAGCGGGTGTCGGCGCGACGGCATCCTCGTCAGACGCCGCCTCCATCTCGGCATCCTCGTCCTCATCCGCGTCCTCATCCTCCTCGGGCTGGGGCCTGATCTGCGATGGGCGTCCACGCTTCGAACGCCGAACGACAGGACTCGATGACGGTGGAAGATCGGGAAGCTCAGGGATGGCCTGTTCCATCTCGACATCGCCATCAGACTCTGCCTCCGCCTCCGGCTCCTGCGCCGTAGCGGCGGAAGCCCGCTGACCGCGCGGGTTGCGGCGCGGTGTCTCGGCGGGGGCGGGATCGTCGGCTTTTGCGCGAGGCGCCCGCGAGGTCTTGGCGCGCTTCGCGGGCCGCTCAGTGTTCTCGTCCTCGGTCTGCCGGTCCTCCACATCGGTATCATCTCCGGCGTTGTCGTCCGCGTCGCTCGCGTCGTCCGGCTGCTCCTCGTCGTCCTGCCCTTCTTCTCCGGCCTCCTCGTCCTCCTCGGCGTCGTCCAATTTCTCCATCTCCGCGGCTTTCTTGGCTTCGCGGGCGCGCTGCCTGCGCTTGCGCTGCATTTCCGCGCGCCTCGCTTTCGTGTTGGCGTGCGTGCTGATGCGCTGCGCCGCCTTCTCCCTCAGCCTCCGCTGCGGGAACCGCTCCAAGCGCTTCTTCGTCGCGATGCGCTTCTTGACGTCCTTGAGCACCGTCCGCGCCTTGGCCATGAACGCTGCTGTCAGCTTGTTTCACTTCAATCGCTCTAGCTGTAAACCCACCATCCTGCGCAGTCTTCAGCGCGTCAACCAGCTCGTCATCGACTGGCCGCACCTCGCGCTTCTTCTCCCTTCCGGTGCGTGTCCACAGGTCGTCGTCGACGTCGATATTCTCGTCGCCGTCCTCCATCGCGCCCATGAGCTGCGGCACCATGACGGCCGCCAGAGCCGCGTCCGCCGCCTCGAGCTTGAGGTCAAACATCTCCTCCTCGTCGTCTGTCGCGGTGCTCTTGACAAGCTCGTCGTCAGACTCAGACTCGGACTCCTCGTCCATGTCCGTGTCGCTGTCCTCCGTGTCAGGGTCGTGGTCGAGCAGCGGCGCAGCACCGGCTATGCGCCACGAGACGGGATCAGGCGAGGGCGCCCTGTCGCCATTCAGGAGGCCGCGGTTCGGCGAGCCAGGAGGGGTGGCGTCGGCGTCGTCCTCGTCCTCGTCCTCGGCCTGGGACTCATCGTCCTCCTCGTCCTCCTCCTCCTCATCCTCATCATCGGCGCCGTCGTCCGCCTCTCCGCGCTCCAGCTCGTCCATAGCCATCTGCACGCGCTGCTCGTACGTGCCGCGCAGCTCGGTGAGCTCGCCGCGCAGTGCCAGCGTCGCGTTCACGTGCGCGGCCGTGATCTCATCGCCGCCCTTCTGCTCGCTCTGCTGCTCCGCGACGATAATGGACGCGCACACGAGCGGGCGCAGGTACGCGACGAGCTCGTTGCAGAGGTCGTTGACGAGGTGGGCCGAGACGGCGGCGCCAAACTTGCTGGGATTCGAAGGGACAGGTGCCGAGGCCGCTTCGGGTGCTGCCTCGTCCGGCGCCTCGGCGGGTGCCTCGCTTTGTGCCGTCTCGCCCTGTTCGGATGCCGCTTCTTCAGATGCCGCGTCGTCGACAGACGCGTCAGACCCGTCCTCGCCGGTCTCAGCCTCAGCCGCAGTAGCAGCCTCGGCGGTCGCAGCCTCGTTGATGCCCAAGTCGAACTCTGCGTCCGGCATGCCGTCGTACACCGTCGGCGCGGCGGTCATGATACGCGCGAGACGTCGATAGTTGAAGAGCTCCCATCCACGCTTCTTGAACACTTCGGGGGCCTTCCACGCGCCGACGAGCAGCCGCACGTCCGCGTCCTCAATGTCGATGGCTGGGGGCTTTTTGGCAAATGTCGCCGAGTAGCACTCGTCGATGCCACCCTGCTCCTCCACCTGCCTTGCTGTCAAGCCGTGGTTGAGCAGCGCCCGGAGACGCTGCTCGTTCCGGACCTCCCTGCGGTGCGTGACCCTGCTGATCCACACGCGTTGCGCATCGGTGCGGTCCCTCTTTGGGATGAGCTTCAACTCTGCGAGCTTGACGCGTTCGTCGCCAAACGTGTCCGGCGGGGGCCCAACGTCGGCAAACACGTGTGTCATGACGCTCTCGAGCTTTTCCAGCCGGTCGATGTCCATCTCTGCGATCCACTCTTCAAACAGCTTGCGGCGAGGCTGGCGCGCTTCCGACTCGTGGGCGAGGATCTCGGCCAGCTGCTCCTCGCGCGCAATGTACGACTCGGGCACCTCGTACGCAGCGTTGCCGAGTTGGTAGTCGCGCCAGCTGGGGACCAATCCAATGTTTCCAGCCTTGTTGAGGTGCACCTCCCAGCGGAGGAGCTCGAGGTACTCGACGACCTGAGGTTCAGACTTTGTGCGGATGTCGGCGGCGATCAGGTCGGGGCGCAGGCGCGAGTGGCGCGAGAGAGCAGCAAAGAACGCGGCCTTTTCGTCGCCGTTCCACTCGGAGTTGGACGGGGCGACGGTCGACGTGGTAAAGCCGTGTGTGACGAGGTTTTCAAAGTTGGCGTCATTGCGGAAAAGATCACGGCCGACCATGACGCCGGCAGAGTACTTGATATGCCGCCGCAGCTCGGCGACATACCAGTACAGGATCTGCTGTGGGTCGGCAATGGGCTGCGCGAGGTCAGAGCCGGCGTGGGCGTCGTTATCGTCGGCGTCAGGGGTGGGGGCGCGGGTGGCAGCAGCCGAGTCGTCCTCGTCGGCCCTCGCTCTGGATACACGCTTTCTGCGGTGAGGAGATGGACGTGACGGCCCGGCCTCGGCGTTTTCTGCTGTCAGCATGGGGTGATG
Source organism: Apiotrichum akiyoshidainum (assembly GCA_002973495.1). Classification (NCBI taxonomy): domain Eukaryota; kingdom Fungi; phylum Basidiomycota; class Tremellomycetes; order Trichosporonales; family Trichosporonaceae; genus Apiotrichum; species Apiotrichum akiyoshidainum. The sequence goes on from PQXP01000006.1 coordinate 109,823, forward strand.
TGGGAGACTCACCTGGGAATGCATTTTCCGCACTGGCTGCTGCTGCGGCGCTGTTGCGCGGCGGCATGGCGGTGCTGGGGGTGATGGCGTGGGAGGGCAAAGTGGTGGTGACAACAACAAAACAACGCGAGCGCGAGCAATAAACCGAAATCTCAGAAATCAACAGGAGTCGTAAATATTTTACGTAACCATAGCCAGGGGCCGATCGATCAGCGATCAGCGCGAGCAACCGGAGCAGAGATAACGAGCAACATCCTCCTCTCTCTCCATCTCCATCTCCTCTCCACTCTATCCACTACTACAATGTCCGACAACAGACCGCAGACACTCGACGGTCGCCCTGCTGAACCACTTCCAGAGGGCTGGGGCCGCCCCGCCGCGTCGTCCTCGGCGCGCGCCGGCCGCTGGGAGGGCAGCGGCCGCAACACGCCCGTGACCCTCGGAAGCCTCGTGAGTGCCGGCGTCTTGATGCCCTGGTATCACCAGACTACATATATCATATAACTGACGGCAGAACCGCAGCGCACAGGCACCCCGTGCGAGCCCGGAGCGCGAGGGCGCCGAGCTGTACGCCGGTGGCGAGCGGAGGTGCGTGCGCTGCTATTTGTTTTCGGAAGCGCGCTAATGGCAGTGGACTCGCGGTGCAGAACCCGAACGAGCCCGGAAACGGCGGTCCCACGGCGCAGAGCGCGCGGGGCATGGTGGAGGGCATCCTGCAACAGGCCATGAGGTGGGTTGTAGTACCTCACCCATTCTAACCCTCAGTTCGTCGCGCCCGGAGACGCCGGACCGAGACCCCTGGTCCGGCACGGGCCACACGCTCGGTAGCGACGAGGTCGAGTCCACGACGGTTGGCGGCCCCGCCCGCAGCAGCGACGAGGAGGTGCAGCGCCGCACGCTCACGTTCTGGAACGACGGCTTCAGCATCGAGGACGGCCCGCTGCATTCGTACGACGCGCCCGGCAACCGCGAGCTGCTCGCCGCGATCCAGGCGGGCCGCGCGCCGCTCTCGTTGTTCAACGTCAGCTTTGACCAGCCCCTCGAGCTCGTGGTCCAGCAGCGCACAAACGAAAAGTACGCCCCGCCGCCCAAGATGCCCGCGGCGGCGTTCAGCGGCGAGGGGAACCGCCTCGGCAGCGTCGTGCCGAACACCTCCGGCGCCAACACCCCCGTCTCCCGCGGCAGCACCGCGAGCCCGGCCCCCGCCCCTGCTGCTGCTGCCGGACAGTCACCGGCGGCTATCTCGCTCGACGCCAGCAAGCCCGCGGCAAACGTCCAGCTCCGCCTCGCGGACGGCTCGCGTCTCGTCGCGCGCGTCAACCTCGACCACACCGTCGGCGACCTGCGGGCCTTTGTCGCTGCGTGAGTGTGCTGTTACGGTCGAAGTCCTAGCACTAACCCCAGCTCCCGTCCTGACCCGCGCGAGTTTATTCTCCAGACAACGTTCCCCAGCCGCGAGCTCACGGACAGCGAGACGATCGCGGACGCCAAGCTCGCAAACGCCGTCGTCGTCCAGCGCTACAAGTAATACAATAGTCATAGTTGTGCATGTCATTAATCTCAGTCTCAGTCGCGAGCGATACATAGTCATACAATCCCCTACGAAGCGTACGCGCCGCCCTTGCCGTGGCCGAAGCGGTCGTTGAGGTTCTTGGCCTCCTTGATCTTGTCCGCGCGCTCTTCGTTCGAGAGCAGCCGGCCCGTGACGCCCATGTGCTTGTTGTGGTCCCAGAACGCGGGCTCGTCGTCCTCGTCCTTGGACTCGGCCTTGCGCTTCTGGTGCTGCGACAGCAGCGACCCGCCGCGCGCCGCGTTCTGCCGTCAGCCCTGCAGTTCCCAACCACACTGCCAGCACTGCACTCACGTTGTGCGCCTCAATGTTCCGGCGAATGTCCTCGTCGCGCGCCCGCCTGTGTCGCCGGTCGGCATCCTCGTCGTCCTCGCGCCCGCGCTTCACGCCCGCCACCTCGTCCGCCAGGCGTGCCGCCTTCTCTGCGGGGCTCTCCGTCCACACCCGCTGCTCGGCCGCCGACACGCCCTCGCGGCTCGTCTTGTTGAAGGCCGTCGGCCGCTTCGTCGGGTCCAGCAGCGTGCTGCCCGCTAGCGGGCCGGCGGACGGCGGGACGAGCATCCAGTCGTCGCGCTTCAGCTTGGCGCCAGAGCCTGACGAGGACGAAGACTTGCCCTCGGCGCGCTCCCGCGCCCAGCGCGCCTCGCGCTCGCGGAACGCGTCCGCGGCCGACTGCTGCGGCGCGGGCTCGGCGGACGGCATCGGCCCAATCTCGTCGTCCGAGTCGTCGTCATAGCTGGGGAGCGACGGGCCGACGCTGGGGCCGGGGCGAGGGGGGCCGACGGAGGGCATGCTGGGGCCGACGCTGGGACCAGGCCGCGACGGGCCGATGCTCGGCCCAACGGCCGGCATCTGCGGGCCAATGTCGCGCGTCTTCGGCGCCTCCTTGCGCTGCGCCGCGAGCGCCGGCGGGAGGGCGGGGCCAAAGTCGTCGTCGTCGTCCGAGTCGGAAGCGGCGGCGGCGGCGTTGCCGGCGAGGTGAGGGGGGAGCTGCGGACCAATGGGCATGGTGATGGTGGTGGATGGAGCAGTGGCAAGAAGAACTTGGCCGTCTGGATCTGCTGTTCAGGATGTGAAAGTGGAGGTCTCATGTAGATTGGGTGTTTACGTAATTCTTTTTTTCCATCTCCGGCACCATGTCCGAGATCGAGTTTGACGCTGTTGTTGTTGTTATCGTCGCTACCTCCCACACACCCACACACACTCACCCACAATGATGCTTCGGCGCGCCCTCCTGCGGGCCGTGTACCCCGCGCGCCCCACCGCAGCCCGCTTCGCCTCGAACATGGCCTTTACCGAGCTCGAGCAGGGCTCGGCGCAGCTGCTCCGCGCCGTCAAGGCCAGGGTCGACCAGTGCGCCGCCGCGCAAAACGTGAGCTTTTACACCCATAAAGGCCCAGCTGACACCAGGCATCGGAAAGCGCGTCCGTTTCTGAGCAGATTGCGCGCGCGCGGACGCTCAAGGAGCTGACGCCGCTCTCGGACGCGTTCTACGCGTACGTAAAGGCGCGCCGCGCGCTGGTCGACCTGCAGCCGCACCTGTCTGATCCCGACGAGACGCTGCGCGAAATGTTCGAGGACGAGCAGGAGGGCCTGCTGGACGAGCTCGACGCGGCGCTCGAGGCGCTCCCGGCGCTTCTGCTGCCGCCGAGCGAGACGGCGGGCCTCCCGGCCGTCATGTCGCTCAACTCGGGCGTCGGCGGCAGCGAGGCTGCGCTGTTTGTGGAGGAAATGGCACGCACGTACCAGCGATTTGCGGACAAGCGCGGGTGGAAGACGGAAATTATCTCGCAGACGGAGGGCCCGGCTGGCAAGGGCGGCGGCGGCCTGCGCGAGATTACGATGAAGTTTGACCCGCCGCCGTACGCCGAGGACGGCGCGGAGGTGTACGGCCTCGTCAAGTGGGAGCGCGGCGTGCACCGTGTCCAGCGCGTGCCGCTCACCGAGACCCAGGGCCGCGTCCACACCAGCACGATCGCCGCTGTCGTGAGTACCAGCAGAGGGTGTCGTCTTTGTCTGGGCTACCCGCAGCTAACACCCAGGTCATGCCCATCTACCCCGACATCCCCGACGCGCCGCTCGTGGACCCCAAGGACGTCAAGACGGAGGTGATGCGCTCGCGCGGCGCAGGCGGCCAGCACGTCAACAAGACCGAGTCGGCCGTGCGCCTCACGCACATCCCGACGGGCATCACCGTCTCGATGCAGGACTCGCGCAGCCAGCACCAGAACCGCGCGTGGGCCTGGGACGTGCTGCGTGCGCGCCTGAGCGAGAAAAAGTACAACGAAGAGGTCGAGGCCAAGCGCGCATCCCGGCAGAACCAGGTCAAGAGCGCGGACAGGAGCGATAAGATCCGCACGTACAACTTTCCGCAGGTGAGCAACCGTCCCGGGGGGACATACTGCCGCGGGTGGGCTAACTGGCAGGACCGCCTCACCGACCACCGCATCGGCATGTCCATTACGGGCCTCAAGGAGATCATGGAGGGCGACGGGCTCGACTATGTCCTCGCGTCGCTCAAGCAGGACCTCGACAAGCGGCGCATGGAGAGCATCCTCGCGGGCGAGGAGGACTTTGATGAGTAGAGTAGCAGTAGACCAGTATAGACGCGTATAGATACGCACGCAGCACATGCACCCATCTCGCTGCTTCTGCAACACCGCCTGCTGCGACTGTGGTCTGCTTCTCTGCATAATGTACAACAACACGCGCTCTAGTCTAGTATCCTCCGCCGGCGTACTTTTGCGTCGCCTGCTGCTTGCGGCGCATCTCCTCCTCAAACTTGGGGCAGTCGGCGAGACCGTGGCCGAGGCCGCCGCAGATGGGGCAGCCCTTGAGCGGACCGCTCGCGAGCGCCGCAGCGCGCGGGTCGTCGATCGAGAGAAGAACCTCTGGGATCCTGCCGGTCAGCGACACATCTCCCGCGGTACCTACTTCTGCTTGGCCTCCATCAGGAGGTACTTGAGATCCAGCAGGACCTGTTCGGCCGTGTTCATGTTGACAAACGTCGTGGCGATTCCCGTCTTGCCGCTGCGGCCCGTGCGGCCAATCTCGTGCACATAGTCCTCAATCTCCTTGGGCATCGTGTACACGATGACGTGCTGGATCTCGTTAAAGTCGAGGCCCTTTGACGCGACGCCCGACGCGACCATGACGTCCTTTGCGCCCGACTTGAAGGAGCGGATCGCGTACTCGCGCTCGTCCTGTGCTGGCTGTCAGTTCCGACCTGCTTGGCGTAACTCACTCTTGCTGCCGTGGATCGCGACCGCCTCGACGCCCTTGAGCAGCAGGTACTCTTGGATGTCGTCGACTTCGTTCTTGTTTGGCGAGAAGATGATGACCGGCGGGGGCGTCTTCTGTAGACACTCAAGGAGGTACACCATCTTGGCCTCCTGCTTGACGTACTCGACCTCCTGGATAATGTTCATGTTCGCGGCGCCGGCACGGCCAACGTTGACGAGCAGCGGGTTGATGAGCGACTGCTGCGCAAAGTCCTGAATTTTGCGAGGCATCGTCGCCGAGAACAGCAGCGTCTGGCGCTGGTACTTGAAGTGGCTCATGATGCTGCGCACGTCCTCTTCAAAGCCCATGTCGATCATGCGGTCCGCCTCGTCCATGCACAGGTACTTGCAGTTGTTGGCGTTGAGGCGGCCCTTTTCGAGCATGTCGATCAGGCGGCCGGGGGTGGCCACCACAATGTGCACGCCCTTGTTGAGCACGTCGAGCTGGTCCGCCATCGAGATGCCGCCGATGCACAGCAGGCTGCGGATCTCGGGGTGCGCGGCAGATTCCTTGAGCGCGTTGCACATTGCAACGCACCCGTCGTACGTCTGACGCGCAAGCTCGCGCGACGGGCAGATGATCAGCCCGACGGGGCCCTCGCCGCGCACAAACGGCAGCTTGGCCTCCATTTCGAGCGACTGCAGAATCGCCGGCAGAGTAAAGGTCAGTGTCTTGCCCGAGCCTGTGAACGCAATGCCAATCATGTCGCGGCCCGCAAACCTGCCGTCAGCTGGGGACACAAGAAGTGTTGAGCTCACGCCGCAGGGATGCCCTGTATCTGGATTGGTGTCGGCCGCATGATGCCCTTGTTCTTCAAGTAGTCAAGGATGGGGCCGGGGATCTTCATGTCCGCAAAGTGCTCGATCGCAGGCGGCGGATCCTCGCCCTCGAGGATAATGGCGTATTTGTCGCGGACGGCCTGCTGCTGCTCGGCGCTCAGGTCGCGGATGTAGCGCGGCGGGCGCCATGACGTCTTCATGCTGCTAGTGTATGTCGTGCCCGCCGCGAGCTCCTGCACAGATGCGAGTTTCTTTTGCGCGCGCTCCATCTCCGCGAGCAGGGCCGCCTCCTTTTCTGCCTCCATGTCCGCCGCAGTCTTGTCCTTGTCTGTGGATGTCAGCTTCATTCTCAGACTGGGAGCTCACCCTCGAATTCCTTTCGCCGCTTCACCTCCTGCGCCTCCTGCAGCAGTGTCCGTTCCTGGCGCGCAGTCTCGCGCGCGCGCTCCTCCCGCTCGCGTTCCGTCTCGAGCTCGCGCTCCATCGCGCGCACGAGTTCCTCCTCCTCGGCGGCGGTGCGCTTCTTTACGGGTACACGCTTGGTACCGTCGAGCGTAGCGCGCATCGCGGCGCGCCGCTTTGCGACGGGGATGTATGGTGTGTAGTTTTGCGGGAGAGCATAGTCGTCTGGAGAGCGGGAGTGGGAGCGAGAGCGTGTGCGTGTGCGAGGTTTTCTTGACGTGTCGACCATGGTGGGTGGGTGAGTGGTGGACGAGTCGGGGTGGGGGGAGAGAGATGGTGGAAAAACAACAACAAACAGGTGGTGGTGGTGGAATGGCAACTGGGATCAAAGTGTGGAGATTTTGCTTCCGTCGCCACCCCCCGATTGTTGTTGTCGCTGCCCCATCTCTCCATCTCTCCATCTCTCCATCTCTCCATGCCATCCCATCCCATCCCAATGGCCTACGACCTCTTTGCTTCACGGGAAGCAGCGGCCTACGCGACCGTCGAGCGCCACCTCTGCGACATTCTGTCCCGCCCGTACCAATATCCCCGTACAGAGTGGGGAGGGCACTTTCACATGCCCCCCTCTCCCCGCGACTGGCACCTCCCGCTGCTCATGTACGCCGGGCAGTAGTGCAGTTCCTTGCACCTCAATATCGCCTCGCAGCAGAGCGCGCGGCCGAGGCCAAGCTCCGCTATCAACTGCTACAGCTCCAGATCGAGTAGGCATCACCCGCGATCGTGGATAGGTAGCGAGGGCTTGCTACTCGCCATTCGTTTTGGCATCACCATTTTGGGTGCCAGTGGGTTCATCAAGAGGATCATCTCCGTTCGTCGCCGAGGCATGTGGTCAAGGTCACGACCAACTGTCTGTCCGCGCCCACCCGGCTGCTCACGTCACCGACGATAAACAACGTCGAACTCGACCTTGCCTGGCTGTGGCCTCTTACACGATGTGAGTTTTTACGCTCTGTACAAGTGCTGACATACTGGCTGAGGCATGTAGTGCATGGCGCTTGTGCTCTACAGCAATGCTCGCGGTCACAGCAAGGGAACAAGTGTGCGTGCGTCCAAGGCCACCCGCTCGTTCGGACGCACCGCGTCCTTGCCCTGTGTGCCGACCAGACGAAGCCTTCAGGACAAGCTGTGGGTGGACGAGCGTCAATGAAGCTTGACCCCAAGTTGTTCTGGCGTTGTCCTCTTGGGATAAGATTCTACACCTGGAACGACATTGGCAATCAAAGGCGCGAGTTGCAGCCAGGCAATCTCAAAGGGCGACGAGACAGGGTCGCTACCGAACCCGAGTGCGTGTCGCAACGTCGGCTGCGCACTCTGCACTCTGCCAGTCCAACCCATCCCCTGCATCGTTTGAGTATACGGTCCGTCGATACCTGGCATAGTAGGTGCAGGAGGGGGTGAGCGCCGAGTGAAACGCCTGCGCCAAACGACCGTGGACCAGACTGGACACTGAGCGCGGCTGATGGTGAGCACACAGGCCCACTTTGATCAAGTTGGATGCATGGCACCAGACTGACTGGTCAAGCGACGCGTCCACACCACGTCACGTTGGTATGGACAGAGAAAGAACAAGGCCCACCGGGCGAAATGTAGCCTTGGAGCAACTGTTGATCAGTCTTGTGAGGCGGACGGGCGCGAGGAAGGGAGACGACACCATGAGCGTGACTGACTGTCTACTGCCACTGTCGTCACTGTCTGATCAGTGGGTCAATGTGACTTGAGGCTTGTACGAACGTTTGTGCGAGTGCAGGGCGGTCAGGTTGCAGGAGGGCATGGTGTCGGGGAGGGCATAGTGTGTCCGAGGGGCAGCGCAGTGACGAGCATGATATGCATGAGAGAGAGCGAGAAAGAGCGAGAGAGAGACAGAAGAGACAAGAAGAAGAGGACAGAGAGAGAGGATGGAAGATCTCGGAATCACGTGAGCCGGCAATCGGGATACCGAGCCGACTGTTGATCACCGCGATCAGAGCCCGAGCATGCCGATGTCCCAGCCCCAGCCCCGGTGGCGGTGGGGTGTTGTTGACAACCCTCGGCGTAACATGCTCACAAACACTGCAGGGAGAGCACAAACCCCCGAACCCCGTCGGCCCGTAGTGCATCCCCATCCCCCGCCATCCCCTCGCGCCGCCCGCCGCGCCCGGCGACGTCAGCCAAGTGGCCTAGCCTCGGCGCCAAGACCCCGTCTGACGATCCCCCGCCCTTGGCCCCGGATGAGCGCGGCCGTGTGAGGTTGTGAGGCGGTGGGAGAGCATATACGAGGGGGCACCTGCATCCATGTACGCAAGCAGTGTGGGAGTTGTTTTCTCGAAACGACTGGTCGCAGTCGGTCCGCAGAGCCGGAATACAAATCGCGAGTGGAGATTGCGCGCCTCTGCCACTGAACGATAAAACACATCCATCGCAACATGTCTGCTCGTCACTGCTCGTCTCTCTGCCGGTGACTGCTTCGATATTCTCGCATTTGTAGCCCTGACCCTTAGTCGTTGGTTCCCGGCAAACCATCTGTGGCTGTTGCAGCCTCGGGGCCGGCGGCAGGTGGATAGGGTTTACCATTCTACAAATAGTGCTCGGTGATTTGTATTTGTAGTGGCGGCGGCGGCCACCGTCTTTCCATCTTCCTACTGCTCTAGTGTCTCGGTCGAGAGTGTCTTGGTCGTTGTAGGTGGGCTGGCTGCTGCTGCTCGTCCGACTAGACTCGATTTGTCTCTCGGGTAATACACATTACGGCTCTCGCGCGACTACCCCACCCGCGGAACCCGCAACCACGGCCGAATCTTACTCTTGCATCCTGCAATGCCGGGCAACGCTGCTTTATAACCCACTCGGCACACTCTCCATCCCCCCTCCGCTCCACTCTTCTTATCAACTCCCACTCCCTCCATTCCTTTACTGCCCGCACACACGACACTGCCGTCCCCGTCCGCTTCCTGCTGCCCGCCACGTCCATCTCACGCGCTGCTGCCGAACCGACGCAGGGCTTTTCCTCCCGAGAGATTTCCATCAGTGCCCGAGCGCGAGCGCACGCACGCACAGCCAGCCGGGCGGTCACCGCGCCCCTTTGCCTTTGCCGCAGAGCTCTGTTGGCTCTGAGCCGAGGCACCCAGCCCACGCGCACACGGACGCTCCCCCTCTCCGGTCACTGCCGGTTCCCTGACGTGCGCGTGTGATCACTGTCAACAGAGCAGCCATCACCCGCCCGCAGCAGAAAAGTTGGAGCAGTACAAATACGTCTGACCCAAGGTTGGAGGACGCGCCCAGCAGCAACAATAGCAACAGCACCTCCCCCAGTGGCCACCCACCCACCCACCCACCATGCTCCCCACCATCGAGCTCGACGGCGACGCCCTCGCGACCTACTCCAAGGCCGCCTGCAGGCATCCCTCGCCACCCGCCTCCCCCAGCCCGTTCATCACCCGCCCCGTCCCCCAGCCCGCCCCCGAGCCCGCGTCCGAGTTCCCCCTCTTTACAGAAACGCCGCTCGACCACGAGTGGTACCCCGACATTGTCGACAACATTATCAGCTTTGCGTCCCTGTCCACCCTCCGCGCGTTCCGCCAGGCGTCGCGCTATTACGAAAAGCACGTAACACCACTGCTGTACAAGCACTGCCTGGTCGAGGCCGGCCCCGTGTCGGCCGCCGCCGGCACCGTCCCCGCGGTCGGCCTACACGCGACAGGCGTCTTCCCCGCCAGCGCCGCCGCAAAGGAGCTCCTCCCTGTACCCCTCACTGAGGCGTCGCTCCCTTTGCTCGCGCACCTCGAGACGCTCGACATTGTCGGCCCGCATCTCCCGCGCCCGCTGGCAGACTACCTCGCCGCCCGCCCCGTGCCGCTCAAGACAGTGCGCCTCCTGCCGAACGCTGCCGGGCGCGTCGCGACTCAGTTCCCCGCCGCCGCGACGCTCGTGCTCGTCGGCGGCGACTGCGAGTTCCGCGCACGCATCCGCCCCAAGGGCCTGCGCAAAGTCGTGCACAACAACCCTACGCTCGACAACCTCCGCCTCAACTCGTTCCACTGCGAGTACGAGGGCGCGGTCCCGCATGTCGTGTTCAACTTCAGCGCGTGGGCCTACAAGAAGCGCAAGCGCGACGACAGCGCCGAGGACGAGGACGAGGCCGAAGCCGAGACGCCCGCGCGCACCCCGGTCGTCCTCCGCGCACACAACCTCGCAATGGTGATCCTGCTCCTCCTCGCCGCGGGCGGCCAGTTTGGCATCACGCGCCGCATCACCATTGTCGGCCTCGACGGCATCCGGCGCGCCTGGCTCGGCCTCCCCGCTGCTGCTGCAGACTCTGATAGCCGCACCGAGGGCACCGCCGCCGCGTTCCACCGGTACGTCGCCGGCGACGACGATGAGGGCATCGCCACCGTGCGCGACCTGCTGCTCGGCGCTGCCGCGCCCGCGCTGCTTGCCGGCGTCGAGTTTGTGAGCCTTGCAGAGTACGCTGCGACCATGACGCCTGATGAGCTCGCGCTCGAGACGGCCATGTAGTGGCACAACCTGCTTTTGCTTCTGCTTCTGCGCCACCGAGCGCTTCTGTCCAGCTGTCCACCTGCCTCTGATCTGTTCCGCCCGCGATCTCTGCCCAGTGTACACCACCACCGCCACCACACTGCCTTTATAGATACTTCTCTGTTTCCTGTTGTTACTACACCCCCATACATACTCCCCACTACATAGACACCACACAGACACACCCACTGCATGTATATAATGGCATTACCTCCACCCTGCACGCCGCATCCGCGCGCGCCCGAGCGGCTGGCGCCGCCACCCGCCACAGCGGCCAGAGCCACAGCTGAGGCGGCATGGAGGCACGGCGACAACCCCCGACGCGACAGTGCACACGGCACTACCGGTGACAGCACTAGGAGGGTCAGTGCACACATGCCGACGACAAGATCCCGGCGGCGGAATGGGGAATGGCGGCCAGTGCGGCCTCGCGGCTTGTTGCCTCGGGCTGCGGTGGCGGCCCAAGCTGCTCTTCTTTCAGTGTTTCCCAGTTTCTCGTTGCGCGGGGGTATGCATCGAACGACACGAGCATATCAGCGGTTGTTTACTCTGACGATGCATCCCACAGAGACGATGCAGCGAGGACGAGGACGAGGGTGGTGCGGATGGGATGGGCGATGGGCGGGAGCGACCTAGGGCGAGAGGAGAGAAACAAATCAGTCGCCTTTAGCGTGCTTTTTCTTGTTTCCCATCGTGGTCGCCTCCTCCTTTCTCTCTTCTCCATCTCTCCCCTCTTGTCCATTGTCGTTGTCGCTCTCTTTCTCTCCACCCCACCCTCGTTGTCACCTGTTTACCTCTCCACGCTCCTTCCATACCACACTCACAATGCCGACGCCGTCCCCGCCGGCCATCGTCGTCTCGCCACCGCTCCTCGACGCGCCGTCGCGGCGCAACAGTCTCGTCGACCGCGTGACCGGCACCCTCGGCCTTGGCAGCATCCGCGGAAAACGTGCCTTCTCCCCGCCGCCCACCGGCACCGCGGCCCGCTTCTCCATTTCGGACATTCCCCGCCCCCGCTCGAGCACCTTTTCGACCCGCAACCGCTCGTCGTCCAACGACAGCGGCAGCGGGCCCGCCGCCACCCTGTTCAACCCCAGCACCGAGGCGTACGCCCGCCCGCTCCCCCGGCGCGGACGCCACAGCATCTCGGTCGTCAGCACCCCGGCCCCGACCCTCCCAGAGCTCTGCCTCGGCATCCCCTTTAGCCCCACGCAGGTCGGCCTCGGCCGCCAGCTCGACCAGCCCTCGCCACCGCGCCTCCCGTCCGCGTTCCACTCGTCGCCGTTTACGCGCACTGCGAGCGACCCCCTCAGCGAGACGACCACACACAGGTTTGGCGCGCCAATCTCCTTCGGCGAGCTCTTCTCCTCGCCCCCAGTGGCTCTGCCGTTCGTGGCATCGCCGCCATCCCCGCCGCCCCCGCCATCGTCCCCTACCTCTGCGGCGGCAAGCTCCGACCTGCTGCTGCTCTCCCCGACGCGCTCCCACTCCCGCAGGGGCTCTAGCCCCACGCTCAGCGCCAAGCCTTCCCGCGAGTCGATCCTCAGCACACACACTGTCCGCCGCAAGCCCGTCGTGCTCACGATTGTGGACAAGATCAACGCCGAAAAGCACATGGAAATCGTCGACAGGATCCTCCAGCACGTTCCCCCCGGCCAGCTCGCGTCGCTCCGCAAGGTAAACAGCGGCTTCCGCGACTGGGTCGACCGCTTCCTGTGCTACCACATTGTGATCGAGTCGTACAGCAGCAGCGATACGTCGCACGTGTCGTTTACCATCCTGCAAGTGGACGGCCGCACCCACGAGGCTGTGGGGCGCGAGCTTCTCGTGGACAATGAGCCGCTCGAGCGCATCCGTCCCGACGTCATCCCGCGCCGCATCCTCGCGCGCACGCGGTGTCTCGAGCTCCGCGGCCCGCTCGGCCGCACGGATGTGGCCGAGTTTGCAGAGTGCCTGCTCAACCTGCAGACGGTGCGTCTCTGCGAGAACGGCCTCGGCCTGTTCCCCGACTCGTGCCCGTTTGTCGCCGAAAGCGTCGTCGCAACACTTACCCACGACCCGCTGCGCGCGCGCAGTAGCAGCAGCAGCATCGACGACGCCGACCGCTGGGCGCTCCCCGAGGGCGTCAAGCGCCTGCTGCTCAACGTGCGCGTCGACGTCATGTTCCCCGCCGCCGGCCGCGTCCGCCCGTTTGCGTACCCGAGCACCCTCACCGAGGTCAACATCCGCTTTGTCGGCGAGGTCCCCGCGGCGCTCGCAACGGCAAACGTCCACGTCCATGTCCGCCCGTTCGGCTTTCTCTTCCAGCAGATTGGCCCCATCCGGCCACACCTCAAGTACGCGTTCATCGACGCGCTCAACCTCGCAGTGCTGTGGACGCTGCCCAAGACGCCCGTGATGCCGGCAGTGAAAAAGGGCCCGGGCCTTCTCGAGCGCGCCGTGCGGCGCCTCGGCGGTAGCGCAAGCAGCCTCCGGTCGTCAGACAAGGACAACACGCAGCGCGGGCGCCCCGCTATCGTGCACGTCGACTACGCTGCCGCACGCGGCAGCAGCGCGCGCCCCAAGCTGCAGGTCGGCGCGATGCACAACGCACAGCGCGCGGCAGCCGACGCGGCGCTGCAGGCGCTGCTCCGCGACGCGGTGCGCACGCACCAGACGCGCTGGAAGCTCGCAGCCCCGGCACCCGAGCTCGTCGGCCGCATGAGCTTCCTCTCGCTCGCAGAGTACCGCCGCCGCGTGCCCGCACAGCAGTTTGTGATGGAGACGGAGTAGGAGGATCCCGGACGGAGGAGGACTGTTGTTGCTTGTTTCTGGAGACACCCCACCGTTAATAATAGTAATAATACGCACCATAGGCGCGCCGAGTGCTCTCCGCGCCGTCGCCGTCATCGTCGCCGTCGCCGTCGTAGCCATATGCACTGTTGACTGGATGATATGGATGCATGAGCAGGGGGTAGTCTGCCTGGCTGGGGTGGAGGGTGGAGGGCTGGGGTGGTGGCGCGAGTGTCTGTGTGTTCGATTGATCTGCCACTGATGAGAAAGACACTGCCAACAACAACAAACAAACAAACGACAACAACTCTCTCATTCTCTCTTTCTCTCATCCCCCGTCTCTCTCTCTCTCCCTCTCCAACCACCCCCACCCCCCTCTCGCGATGGCAGCAAAGGCCCGCCGCTTCTCATTCCTCTCATTCTCCTCCCTCGCAGACGACCACCACCCCCAGCCCTCCCCCGACCCCGCAGCCTCGACCCCGACGACGGCGACGACGCACGAGACACACATCTTTCCCCGCATCAAAGCAGCACTCGTCGCAGCCCGCCGCCGCGTGTCCGACACCCGGCCCAAGCACGCCGGCGGCAGCGTCAGCAGCAGCAGCACTCCCACCAGCAGCAGCGCCGGGGCCGGCGGGCTGTCGACGGCGGACATTGGCGCGCCGAGCGCGCTCGCCAGCCGGTCGCGCGCGATGCCGCTGCCGCTGCCGCTACCGCTCCTCGCGCGTCCTCTGCGTCCAGCGCCTTCCCACGCCGCCGGCGGCCACAGCGACACCGACACCCTCGCCCAGCAACACTCGCACGCGCATGCGTACGAGCACGGCCTGCCGCCAGCGCAGCGCGTCTCGCTCGATGGCCGCGGACGGCCAGACTTTGGCCTCAAGGCTGCGACGGCCGCTCGGCGCACGCACGCGCGCAGCGCCACGATGCCTACTCTCTCCCCCTTGCTCGACGACCAGCAGCCGCTCCCGCGTGGTGGCACCGAGGAGCTTGTTCTCTGGCACATGCCGTCGGACGCGTCGCGCACCACGCTCGCAACGCACGCCACGCACCTCTCGCACGCGACTCACAACACGCACGCAACACGCGCCTCACACTCGAACACAACTCACGTCTCGCATTCGCCCTCGCCCACTTTCCCCCCGACGCAGCCACAGGCGCACCGCCCGGCCCCCGCGCCGCCACTCCTCCAGCCCGCCGCGCGCCGGCCACGCTCACAGCGCTCGCAGCGCTCTGAACGCTCGCGACGCTCGCAGAACGACATGGCAGGCTTCGAGGCGTGGGTGAGCGAGCAGCGCGGACTGGCACTCGCCCAGGCGCACGCGCCCAAACGCTCCGAACGCCCCGCGTTTGACCCGCACTCACTCTTCGTCCCGCCGCCGCAGCCGCCGCAGAAGCCAGAGCAGCCGCAGCTGCACCGCGACTGTGTGGTTGCCGCCGACGCGCATGGCGGTGGAGCGGAAGCGGGGCAGGAGGGGCAGGAGGGGCAGGACCTGGAACAGATTCAGCTCCAGATCGGCGCCCGCGGGCCGGCAGCGCCGACCCCCACGCCCACGGCCCCACACACGCACGACCCCCACAAGTCGCCGCGCATCTCGCGCTCGGAGGAAATACGCGGCCTCGACAGGATCTGTGGGCGGACAGGTGGAGCGTCGCCGCCGACGGCCTCGGCGTCGAGTCACCGCGGCGAGCACGGGCACAGCTGCGACACACACTCGCACGGGCGCGTGTATACTGTGGACATTTCCGAGTATACCAAGAACAGCCACACCCGCAACCTCCACGCCCACGCCCACACGGGACTGCCGGCCACGACCCTCGACGATGCTTCGCTCGCAGTGTCCCAGGTCGAGTCCGCGGGCTCCAGCTGGGAGGAGGAGGTCGCGCGCGACGCAGTCGAGTTCTGGCTGCGCGCCGCCCACGGGGACCAATACGTCAACGCCGACCAGCCGCGTGACGAGGACACGTGGAGCACCGGCGCAGCACACGACGAGCCCCACCGCGTCAAGGCCATGGGCACGCATCTGCTCCCCGCCCAGTCCGGCTTTGACTTTGGCTACGACTACCCGCTCGCGAGCTGCCCCGATGGCCTGCAGACGTGCCACCTGCACCGCTCCGCTGCGGGGGTCGAGCTCCACCACGCGGCGGCCGACCACGTGGCGTTTGAACGCGACCGCCGCACCCGCAAGGTGACGCCCAACACGACGTGCTGGAGCCGGAACCGCGCGGTGCTAACCCGCGACCGCGCGCACAAGAGCAACCGCGTCGAGCGCGCGTGGAAGGAGAGCTTTGGCCTGCGGCCAAAGTGGGTCGAGGGGAAAAAGTTTGGGGAGCTGTACGGTGGACGTGGCGCCGGGGGCAGCGGTTACGGCGTCGACCGCGAGGCCGGAGAGCCAAAGGTTTCGACCAGCACCCGCAGCGGCGATCTGTTTGCACCATTCGCATTCGCGGCCGACAAGACAAAGACCACGCGCCCCGTCTCCAAGTTGCTGGCACTCGCTCCCAGTAACCCGTTCATGACATCGCCCGGCTCGTCCAGCAAGCGCCACACGATCCGTCACAGCATCGCGGCGCCGATCGTCAGTACGAGTCTCGTTAGCAACCGTGTCGTTAGCAACAATGGTGCGCCTCCGACGCCAGAACAGATACGCCGCTCTGGCCCACGCATCAGAAAGTCATCAACGGCGCCAGACCAGGTCGAGTACGACATACACGCCCCGCTCCCGCCCGCGCTCATCAAGGCGACGGCCGACGCGCATCTTGGCTCGTTACACCCCGTCGTGCGCGGGGACGAGAACGAGCACAAGGCCGACAGGGTGGACACTGCGGTGCCCCGTAGGCCGAAGCGCTCCCGGTCGAGGGGCTGCTCCGCGCCGCCAGACTTGGACGCGGACGCAAACAACCCTCCAGAGTGGGCCCTCCGCACCCCTCCGCCGCTGCCCAAGCTCAAGGGAATTGGCAGCCGCGCCTCGCCCGCCGACGCCAAGTACACTCCCCGCACGAGGCCGTCTTTACCCCCCATGGACCCGCAGGGGACGATCAAAAAGTACCTCGGCATGAATGCCCGCGAGCTGGACGCGGCGGTGACCCACGCCGAGCAGCTCATCGCTGGCGCTGGCGCTCGCGTGGAGTTGTCGGATGCGGGGAACAGCCTGCTCCTGGACAACGTTTCCGCGGCGCCATTGCCCGCCGTTCAGCCTCCTGCCGAAATACCCGACGACCCCATGGCCTTCTTCTTCTCGCATGTCCGGCTCGCTACCCCGGCCAGCGACCGCGAGGAACTCACGCTCAACCTCCGCGGTACAAAGTACGTGCTGCCGGCTCTGTCTGTGCACGGCATAGCCGTCACGCGCGAGGACACGTACTGGAACGTCATCAAGGGCGCGCGGACCGTGGACATTGAGGGCGATGTGACCAACCTCGTCGCACTCGGGAAGCGCCTCGCTGGCGTCGACACGGTGCGACTCATCCTGCGCGGCCACGAGGTGCCGTGGTCGCTGCCGATCCGCTGCCGCACCTTGATGACATTTACGCACGTCCCGTGGCTGCCCGGCAAGCGCCCGCCACTCGTCCCCGTGACGCCCGAGTGGTTTGCCGCGACCGAGGAGCGCGGCACGCGCGCGCTCGTGCAGGTCGGCCCCGTCCCAAACGGCACGCAGCGCTTTGTGCTGCATGTCGTGTTCGACGACCGGTCCCCAGGACTCGCGCTGGCGCAGTTTGCCCGCCTCCCGACCCCGCCGAGCGTCGCGCACGTCGTCGTGATCATGCAGCGCGAGCGCACCGCGCGCAAGTTTACCTCGGTCACCGGCCTGCCGAAAGCGCGCCCCTCGCTGGAACCCCTGCTGTCGAGCCTCGTGGGGCTCATCACAGACGCGCTCGCGGCGCCGAACCGCCAGCTCCGCGTCACGCTCGTCGGCCTCGAGACGGCGACGGGCACGAGCGCGCAGGACACGCAGCGCACGCTCGCGCGCGCCATGGCCGTCCTGGACCCCGCGCAGACCGCCCGCGTCGCCGTCCGCACGCATGCGCAGTATGCTGCCGAGGTCGGGCAGGACGCGTACGGGCTCGCGACAAGGTACGGCGCGGGAAGGTGAGATGTGAGATGGGAGATGTGTGACAGTGAGCGTGAGATGTGGCCTGTTTCTTGTTTCTCGTTTCTGCGCAACTGGCATCACGGCCCTGGGGAGTGGGTGGAGGCGGAGTCCGCCGCAGCCCAGTCCTGAGCTGAACGCAACCGTGCTTGCGACGAGGAGAAACACAAGCAGAAAGACGCCGGTAACGACAGCGGGGGACCGTCCGCCTCCTGCGCAGGACGAAGACAGACTCGAACACGAACGAACGAACGAACGAATAAACGAACAAACGAACAAACGCATCATGAACACGCACACGCACAGAACGTGACCGACGGGTCCGAAAGCCGAAGGACAGTAGATTGGAACGGAACACTTGGAGGGGTTTGTGGTAGTTTGTAGATGAATGCCTGTGTCCATAGCACTGACGCCGTTCTCGTCGCTGCACTCACCCGTCGCGCACACCTCCTGCACTACACTGCGCCTGACTCCGCAGCGGCGACGGAGCTCCTTGCAGCAACTACGTCACTCCTCGGCGCATGCCCAATCGGGCCTCTGCGTTTTCGTTCACTCTGCTGAGAATAAGTCTCACCAGCCCATGGTCCCTGCTGGCGTGGCTGCCCGCGCGGTATGCATCCCAAAGCCCGTATTCGACATCCGCAGTCGTCCCACTTACCAGCAGTGCGACGGCTGCTGCTTACTGCGCTCGCACAGCAGAGTCCGTGTCGCCACCGCCTCCGCCGCCGCCACCGTGCGCAGGCCGGGCCAGTGGCTGCAGGCCACGATGCCTCGGCGCCTCGGTCCGAGCGAGGCGCTCAATGGCGCTCTCGCTCTCGAGGTAGCGAAAACAGCGCGAGACGAGGCGGCGCCGAGGGGGCGACCACCATGGCATGCCGTCTCACGATGAGCACCTCTTTTGCTTTTTTTTTTTTTGTTATTTTTTTTTTCGGAGCACCATGTTTATTTATTTTTTCACTACTTTTTTTTCACCATGACACTGGCAGAGCCACAGTGACTGACAGCGACGAGAACCCGATATGCAGCGAGTAGCAAGGCCACGGCGGCGCGCCGAGCACCACACAGCCCTCCACATGCAGTGGGCCCCACCAGGGCGGCGGCTGGTGGTTGGCTCGCTCTCCACGAGCGCATCAGGGCAGGCGACCGCCATGTGCTCGTACGTCCCTCACCAACCTAAGCCGACAGACTCCCTGGTACGTTGTCGTGCGTGTTTTTGTTTCGACGTTGCATCTGCCGCATCGGTCACCTGCAGCCCATTTATCCACCCCCATCACCATCGGCACCACTCCTCGATGATGAGCAACAGGAGGACAGGGCTCCTGATCGACACGGACGGCGGCGGCGGCGCGGGCGGTGGCAGCAGCGGCGTGCATCGCCGCGCGCACTCGCCGACGCACAATGCGGGCGGCGCGGCCGGCGGCTCGAGCTCGTCTAACACATCATCCCACCCCCCCAGCGCCGGCGGGCACCTCGGCTCGCCGACCGTCGTCGTCACGCCCCCCGGCAGCACAAAGGACCGCCAGCACACGTTCCCGGTCTCGGGGGGCCACTCGCTCTCCCACGGTAACGGCAGCAGCGGCTCACAAGGCTACACGCCGCACTCGCACGTCGAGCACCCGCACGAGGATGACGGCACGCTCCCGACACCGTACATTACGTCGATCCTCTGCACGCAGCTCATCTTCCGCGCGCTCGGCGCCGCAATCTACATGGGCGGCCTCCTCCAGTGGTACAAGTACCGCCGGTACCTCTCGCTCATGGCGTACTGGTCCTACTGGATCCCGTACCACTATGCGGCGATGAACGCGCTCCGGACAGAACGCGGGCGGCACGCCACTGCCTACGCGCTCGCGCTGCTCTCGGCCGCCCTCGAGGCGTTTGTCCTCATCAGCATTGTGTACAACCCCGAGGTGTGGGGCGCCAGTAAGCTGCGCTACCTTATCCTGCCTGTAAGTGCTGCTGAACCTGATACAGAAAGCCTGACACGCAGACGGCAACACAGGGCTTTGCCAACCTGCTCATGATCCTCGGCGCAATGGGCCCGCTGCTCATGTACCGCCTGCGCGGCGCTACGCGCATCCCGCTCGCGGCCATCACGGCGCCCGCGCTCCCTGCCGCCGACATTTCCTTCTTCGTCTCGCTCCTCCTCATCCCGCGCGTAGAGTTCACGCGCGACATTCCCATCGAGCGTGTCGTGGCCGTTACCGCGCTGCTCAACGTCTGCGTGCTGCCGATCCGGTACATGTCGTTTGTCAAGTCGTTCACGGGCATCCCCTACCTGCCCGACCACACAGTGTTTGCGTCAATCACCCTCAATGACGCATGGCAGAAGGGCAAGGAGCTCAGTCGCAAGATGTCGGTTGTCATCCCCGGGCTGCCAGACGACGAACCGCACCAGCGCCACGACGATGACGATGGCTTTATCCAGCGCGTGTACATTCTCCACTTTGTCCGCCTCGCTGTCGCCCTCTGCGCGTGGGACCTCGCGCTCGCAAAGACGTCCATCACAGACACGGTCTCGCGCCACCCGTGGCTCCCCCTGCTCGGCGCCGCCGTAATCTACAAGGCCCCCGCATTCCTGGCGCGCATGCGCGGCCGCGGGCCACTCGTGACGGGCTCTGCGGTCGTCGCCGTCGACGTGATCAAGGGCCTCACGCTTGCGAGCTCCAGCGGCCTCCTGCGCTGGTTCATGAATGTCTTCCACGTCGGCTTTAGCTCGTCCCAGAAGGACCACATCGAGGCGCACGCGCAGCTGATTGTAAGTAGCGGCCTCGTAGTAGTAGCTGCCTTCTACTATGTATTCTAGACGACGTTTTTCTGACTTGTCTTCTCTTCCAGGTGCTGCTCGGCATGTTGGTCCTCCTCGGTACGCGTGGCGCGCTGGCGCTGACGTTCTTCCCCTCCTCGGCGCGCGGGCGCAGCGTGCGCGGCGCCATCGTCGCGCTCGCGCTCATCGGCAACGCAATGTCCTACATGGGCGAGCGCTACCACCTGTGGGTGTCCCTCCGCGGCCTGCTCCCGTACTGGTCCAACCACGACGAGGCGGCGCGCTTCTCGTCCGTCGTGCTGTTCGCCATGCTGCTCGCCGGCCTCGCGTACAGCGCGTACCTGTGCGTGCTCGCCGTGTGGCGCTCCAACGTGCGCGACTGCGTCGTCGCCCGCCTCCCGACTGGCGAGGTGCTCCTCGGCACACTCCTCCTCTCGGGCGGCGAGGAAAAGTATGACGTCCTCCGCCGCACAGAGCACTCGCTCCCCCAGCTCACAGCTGCCGTCGACGCAAAGCACAACGTGTTCAGTGCCGTATGACGCACAAGCACGCATCTAGCATGATAGACCCTCATCATCCGACCCATCTACCCTCATTAGCTCCCCCCCCCCCCGCCCCCCCCCGCACGATATATAGAAAATACAACGTATTCTGTATCGATATCGATAATGTGAATGACTTAGACATGTGAGCGGCAGCGGCAGCAGGGGCCTGGGTTCGACGTTAGATTCGACGCAACGCGGGGGCCAGTTTGCGTCGATTCTAGGACTCTCAACGCCAGCCACAGGTGCCACACTGACACAAACTCGCTCGTTGCGCCGGATCTGGTCGTCGTCGATCCCTCGTGTGTGAGTAGTCATAACCATCAGTCTTCCGCGCTCTCTCTCTCGCTGCACAAGTCTCAACAGGTGATACATATACACACAGAAAACAACGTTTCTTGGCATGCTGGGCAATGCATTCTGTCGTCAGTGCTGAGCCAAGCTTGCTACGCGCTGCAGCACGGTGCTCACCATTCACAATTGCGGGTTCGTTCTTGATGCTTATGCGGGGTCGTTTCGTTCCATTCTGGCATTGATTATGAGAGTCGTAAAGGGATGGTGGGATGTCGGGCTACTGGCACGTCTCGAGCTCAAACTGGCGCGGGGAGACCTCGCGCTCGTAGCGGGAGCGGGACAGGAAGCGGACGTTGCGGAGAACCTCGTCTGCCTGGTCAAAGTCGTAGCCGTGGCGGCGGCGGAGCTCGGCGGCGATTGCGTCCTGGATGAGGTGGACGACCGTGTCCTTGCGGTAGTCCCACATGCTCGAGGACGTGCTGGGCGGTGTACCCATCCAGTCGGGCTCGATGCCGAGCCACTCCGGCTCGAGCTTGTCGACACCGACGAGGGTGAACTGCACGCGAGGGAGCATGAAGCAGATGAGGTTGACAATGCTGCACATCATGCCCATCCACTGGGGCGGGCCGAGAGACTCGCCAAACGCGCGCCCGCAGCCGCGGGACGAGGGGCGGGGCGTCAGGATGACGGTGAGCTGGGAGAGCGTCGGGTGGTGGGCAAGGTCAAGCACGCTGAGGGCCGCGCACGGCAGCCACCACGAGCGCGGCTCGTAGGACACGTTGAGAACCAGCCGCTCGACGCTATCGGGGATCGGGCCGACCGAGGCGGTAGACGGATACGCGCTGCTGTCGGGCTCCGAGAACTGGGTGAAGGCGATCATGGAGCGTGTGTTGATCGGACAGCTGCTCGTTCCCCGACCCTCGGCGTCGGGGCGAAGGCGCACCAGTTCAACGTCGTCCAGCCGGCTAGCGAGGTAGTCGAGGTACATCTCGTGGCCGGTCTTTCCAGCACTGAGAGTGTGAGTGAAGGTGCGCGCGCCGACTGGGCCGACGAGGTCGACGATGCGTGTGCGGCTGAGCTCGAGCGGCGGCTGGAAGCGCGGGGCCATGTAAGGGGCAACGTTGAGGAATCCCGATCCCGACGGGGTGGTCGGCGTCGTGGGCGTGCTCATGGTCGAGTTGTTGTCGATAACGACGTGGGCGGCAAACAGGCCGTCGACCTTGTCGCGGTACTCGCGGGACGCGCAGCGGAGCCGCAGGAGCGATGCGGGCGGGGCTAAGCGCATGATCTCGTCCATGATGTGCGGGAACTGTGCGTGGTCGAGGAGGCTCTCGTCGTTGCTGTCGCCGCAGAGCGCATGCTTGTCCTTTGTGATAGCGACGACGGCGGCGGCAGCGATAGCGGCAGGTGTGGGGCGGCCTGCGGGGCCCTTGCCCTGGAAGTTTACCCTGCGGTGGCCAATCTGGTGGAGGTCGTGCGCCGCAGATGTTGCTGGTGGCGAGTGCATGCTGATGGACAGCATGGAAGGCAGTGGGGTGTGATGTGACATGGTGGGGGGTGGTGGAGAGAGAGAGAGAGAGAGAGCTGGGGACTGTGCATGAGATATAAGACGACGACGAGGGGAGCAGGAGGGTGGGTGGGGTCAGCCAACGTCACAGTGACGCTGGCCAGGACGTGAACAACAAGGACGGCAATTTGGGTCACGAGGCATCTTCCTACCACCCCACCTGGCTGCTGGCTCGGATCTCGCCGCCACCAGTACTATTCCGATACGCCACTGCTGTAATCTGCACTGCTCTCCTGGATATGTCTTGGACGCTATTCCGAATGCAACCCAGACGCGCCAACAGCCTGCAGATCGGGGGAGGGATGGACACAATAGACCCCGGGATACACATTCCAAAGAGGCAGCGATCCGGACGACTAAATACAAAGCTTATAGGAAATACACGTCCCGGGATTATGGAATCCACCTCGTCCCCTCCATTGCTCTCCACCGCGCTGCCCCCCTCTGTCCGTTGTCTCGGTATCCGGATGCAAAGCTTGGCATCGCATCAGCGTCGTCCGCGATGCGCAGTGTACAGCATGCCAGCATCCACCCTCCCGGCGCCGCCAGATTCGGATGCGATGTCCTCGGCCTGCGCCTGCCCGGCCGCCCTGCTGCTTGTCTGCGTGGTCTGGTTAGAGGAGATTAGCTCCAAAGCTTCCGGACACAGCTCCACCACTGCAAAGCTCCAGACAGGCTAGCTGTTCTGCGCATCGGCACAGGCATGTGTGCGGGAATTCAGGCCATTCGGACAGACGCTGGCTTGCATGAGTGCAATGTGATATCCCACACGAGTAGAGATAGCGCGGAAAAACTCGGCCACCTTGCTGGCCACCACGCTGCGCTGGTGCCCAACTCACACAAGCATCGACCGACACTTGCGTTTCGGCCCGAGCAGAGCGGCTCTGTCCTCGACACGACCCGGCGGTGGTCAGTGGAGGAACGGGGTTCCCGTCATTCCACCTTCCGCTTCCAGACCAGGCATGGATATCCACTTCTGACCCACCAAACATTGCCGATACAGGCAAACATTGGTGATAAGGTCAGCGGGGGCGATAAGCCAGCGCATGGCTATCAGCAGCGCCACGGTTGGCTGCATCACGAGCGCGCCAATCGCCCTCTCCAGCGCCATCATGGGAGGCACATACCTAAACTGTATGGATATTTGCAGCTGCTCTCTTCCTGTGTCTGCCATCCTGCTATCAGTCGTCCGGGTAAGAGGGCACGGGCGTGCCTCCCTTGGTCCACTGTTGCACAGTCCACGTCTCTCTTGGCTCATTATGGTGGGAACCCGGGTCGCTGGGGAGTACATTAAGTTACATCGAAGCTAGAGGGCGGCGGCTGTGAGGTCGGACGGCGATTAAAGAAGATGATACGCGATCTCGCCCTCCAACGCGCTTGGCCTACCCACATCATTGCTACGGTTCAGTCTCGAGGCGCAGCTGCCCCGACTCCACCCCCGCCGCGTACGCGTCCCACGTGCTGATCCTCAATCTGTCCCTCACCACGGTGCTCGCAATATCGTCGTCCACCGACGTGCACGCCACGACGTTGTCCACCATGCTGCGCGCGATGCTGGCATAGTACGTCTGCGCCCAGTTGACGGGGAGGTTGTGCCATCCTTCGTTGTTCTCCGTGTCCATCTCCAGGTGCTGGCCGGTGGGCGGCAAGGGCGGCTCAACAAGAGTAATGTCAGCGTTGTGGATGTGCGGCGCGAGCTTGGAGACAACCGAGTCGACGAGATTCTCGGGGGGCTGGCGAGCAGGGCTGTCGACGCGAATGCGACCAAGCGTACAGGAAGCGGTGTGCGCTGTAGAGTCGGCCGTCTTGAAGATGACCACAACTTGGCGAACAGAAGACGGGAGAAGGAGGGGCGCTAGGCGGCCGCCGTACGTGTCGTACTGCTCGGCATTGTACACGATCGTGAGGACGAGCGACTTGGTGCCCAGGGGAATGCACACCGTCGGGGAGAGGAGAGAGGTGTGTGTGGCTGTGAAGCTGAACCGCAGAGTAGTGATGAGGACGGCGTTGGATGACGAGAACGGCGGGTTGGTGGGGAGCCGGCAGCAGGCAGCGAGGAAGCGGACAGTCCGCAGGTTGGTGAGGCCGTGCAGCACAGTGCGGTCATGATCAAACAGCGGGCCGACGAGATCCAGAATGCGCGTGTGGCGGAGCGCGACCTGCAGGCGCGCGTTCCCGATGCGGGGCAGCTCAAACTTGCCGTGGTTCCACATCCAGTTGTCGCCCGCCGTGGCGCGGTGCAGCGGCGCCCAGACCGGCGAGCGGCCGTTGCGGCTGAGTTACCCGACGACAATGTGCCGGTAGAGCAGGCCGTCCACGAGGCCCTTGAGCGTCTGACATGTACTGCGCAGGGCAAAGATCTCGCGCGTGTCGCTGTATGCAATGACCTCCCGAAAGATGTGTGGGAAGAAGCCGGGGTCGAGAAGGGGAAAGCCTAGCGATGTCTTCTGCTGCTGGAGTGCCCGCATGCCGGCCAGCCGCTCTTGGGCTTCATCTCGTGCGTTTTCCAGCTTCCATTGCAGTCGCTGGATGCGCAAGTCCCACGCGTCTCGGACCCCGTAGCAGCAGAGTGCGTCCTGAAACAGACGGAGCGCTGGGTTGTTCATGGTGACGGTGGCGAGCGGGGTGTACACCAAGAGCGCGGGAGGCGAGGGCGGGATCGCTGGTTTCGCTGCAAGTATGAGGGATATGTAAGAGCAGAGGAATCACAAAGGTATCTCGAGCTGTTAGAATGGAGGAAGGCGTAGGATGCCCGGCGGTGCGCAGAGCCACTCACACCCCCGTTGCATTTGTCGCTGCCGGATTGACCCCGCTCACCAGTGCAGGTGGCGACGCCGCAAGCAGACATCGTTAGTACAAATATTAGGGTACGGACGAACAACAGCATTTCGCATCTCGCATCCGGACTTCTGTTTCACTTTAGTCACTTCGGCTTTTAGTTGCGCTCACTTTCTAGTGCGCACGGAAACACTACTGCTCTGTCTCAAGGATGAAGTCCTCCTCGCAGACGGACGCTCGGTATTCTTGAAGCGTCACAATCTTGAGGTTCTTGGTTGGGTCTTTTGGATCAAAGCCCACGCCTTGAGTGAGAAAGATCTCGGCGGCAACTTCAAGTAGCGCCTCCTTGTGGTCTCCTTCAAAGTCAGGACTTAATCCCAGCGCGTGGTTGCCAAGCTGGAGGACGTCGACGACGGTGAGTTTTGCGCGGCTGTTGCCCAGCATGCTGATGATGGTCGGGTGGAGGATGCCCAGCGCTGGGCGGCGGATGAGCTGGCTGGGCGCGCCAAGGTTGGGCGATACATCGGGGGGCTCTGCACGGGTGAAGATGATGACGACCTCGGTCAGCCTTGGGGATAGCAACGCTGGTGCTAGGCGCGCGTCAGAAATGAACGGGTCGTCGGGGTGGTAGGTAATGTTCATGACGAGCCGCGACGCGCTGCTTGGTACGGGCGGCACAGGCGTGAGTGGCGGCTTGTAGATTTCCCCGGGCTCATTGTCGTTTGGGCCGTCGTAAATATAATGCCTCGACCCGCGCGTCATGCTCGTGAAGACGATCACAGTCTGCACTCCGCGCACCGTATCCGGCCAGATGGTGAAGGGCTGGGGCATGGGGGGCAGCAGGCGCAGCGTTTCGATGTGCGTGAGCTTTGGAGAGAACCACGCCAGCGATCCGCCATACGCATCCACGGGCCCGCGGATGGTTACCACCCTCGCGCGATCCAGTAGCGCGGGAAAGATCTCGTTCGGAGAAGGCCGATCGACTCCACAGTCGCTGGCGTGCGCAGTGTGCCCGCAGTGTCGGATCCGCAGCGGCATGCTCCCTCCTGCCGCCGCTACGCTGATGCCTAACCCCGCATCGGAAGGCCCCAGGAAGATGTGCCTCCACAGCTCGTTATCAACCCTGTCGCGGAACTCGCGTGAAGTTGCTCGGAGCACGAGACTGCCCGGGGGCGAGATCTCGGCCATGATCGCGTCCATAATGTCGGGATACATGCGGTGGTCAAGCACGCGCGGCGTGTGCGATCTCGAGGGCGGAGCAGAGCGCCCAAGCGACGCTCCGCGATGGTCTGTGAGGACGTCGACGGCTGCCATGGCGGTGGTGAGGCTGGAAGAGGATGTGGAGAGGTCGAACGCAAAGTCGTCGAGAGCTGCGATGTCATGTCACGGGAGGGAAGATGGGTGACAACAAAGTACGGGGTCTCCACACGGAACCAAATACAGATGTGGCATGGCCACCGCGTGGCCATGCCACAAGCCATGCCAAAGCCATGCTTGAGCCATGCGATGGCCATGAGCCAGCACAGCATGCTTCGAGCCTCTTGACCCATCGTCGAGGACACTTTTTTTTTGCAAGGTCGGAAAGCGATAGTCCGACCTACGGCCACTAGACCGGCCTGCGTATCCCAGCCGCTGGAGTTGATGAACCGAACAGTAGGGCCTCTCTCCCCCCCCCCCTCGGAAGCAGGAGCCACCGCCAAGAGACAGGCGCAAATGAACGCACTCCCCCCGTTCACTGCCTCACCTACTCCTCACGCCACGCAGAGGGCGCTGTGCGCCACAGCAATACGCCTGTTCGCTACAGTGGACCCGCCCCTCCTCAAGGTTAGTGTTGTCGTTGAAGGCAAAGTGCAGCAGAACCCTTCCACGGCACATAGCTTTTCCACAAAGGCGAGTCCGCGGGGTGGCGTTCAACCCAAACTTTGAACGCAGCCCATCCCTTACACAGCACTCGCAAGCTTGTGCTTGATACACTTTGCACCCGGGCAGCAGAAAAAAATCGCACCCTATTTAGTAGCATCTTGCCTCCCTCGTACCGGCACGCTGGTGATTAGGACAGAAATTCCGCAAACGGGCCAGGCGGTTTTCTATCCCGCCCGTTCGCTTCTCTCTCCCCTTCTGCCAGTTCCGTCTGACCTTGGTGCTGTTGGCAGCTGTCACAGCGGGCGTGACATAGTCCCACAAAGTCAGACCAGAACGTCGATACGTGAGTGAAATGTCGGAAGAGAAAAAGGCGACAGAGTCAAATCTACAACAACTGTCCTTGGTCAGAGGCACATTGATCAACGAGACGAACGGGGCCGCTTGGTCGCCTGGGTGCAAGTCCCGTTCAGGTGGATCATCTTGAACAGCTGGAAGCCGAGAGCACTACTTGCTCTCTAAATTCCACAGTTCTCTTGAGCTCTTGAGTGGAGCATGACCTGCGACGGGACCCAGAGGGTTATCCATCGGACTGTACGAGGCTCCGATTTTTTCAACAATCCACCCCCCCACTCGTACTACCAAATAGGTGACATGCCGCACTTCGCAAACAGGTGCGGAATTGACGACACTTGTGGCACGAACGACTGCGGAATGCTGACGCAGTGCGACTTCGCACGGCAGGATAATCGACAACTGAAGGGCGACCTCTGCACCACCAGATTGCATGAGGCAGTCCGTCACTGCTTTAATCACCTTGTGGAATGTAACTTTCGTCACGATCTCGTTCCGTAATGACGGCAGATCTACCCCCCTACAGCTAGGATGCGTCCTCTCAGTGCAAGACACACTTTCAATGCCGGTGCGGGACACTTTGGTGGCGACAGCACAACACAGAGGGGAGTAGCAAACCACCAAGCTTACCGGGCTTTCACGATACCGAGACCGGTCCTGTTCACACATTTCCGCCCCTGCAGCTTGTCTGCTTCGACACTGTTGGTATGTCCCTTGACAGCGATGGAGGTGATGGCGAAACTTGTCCTCTTAACCTGCGACATGGGCGAGAGAGGACGTAGTATCCCCCATCTAGTTGAACTCACCAACAGTAGCACTTTTCTGACCTTGACCTTTGACCAAAAACAAAAAACAGCTCGACGCTGCCGCCGCCGCTGCCGCTGCCCACTGTGCAATAAGAGGGAAATTGGTTGTTCACTGGGACGTCGCCGACGAGATGGGATGCGAGTACAAGGTGGGCAGACAAGCACTGATCTCAGACTGAGAACCATTGGTTGGTCTCTCTCGCAACATGTCTCACTCTGGCCAGGGCCAACGGGTCACCTAATCCAGCCAGCGCTGCCTTATTTGGTCGGTTGCTGTGAGGCGTGTACTTTGTGCCCTCCTGGGCAGGTGCGACTCGGGCCAGTCGCTGGCCGACCCATGGTTGCCAGCGCCAGTGTACGTCGCCTCTCCTGACGAGGAACAAATAGCAACTCTTCACATTGCAATTTCTGAGAAAGCAACTCGGCTCAGAATCGCACCAGACGCACGACACACGACGCAAGCTCGGCATGGGGTGGAGAACGTGGCGCAGCGGACGGTTCTCCTCTCAGGATCCCTCATCATCCTGGGCTGTGAACGCAACAACGCCAAGAGTGGAGCATTCCACTAGTACCTCAGCCCCAGCTTTGGGCGCAAGTCAGCCGTCAGTAGCATCGCCTCACGGGTATCGCAAAGCTTCCAGGGCTTGAAGGAAGAAATTTACAACAGTAGCGTAGCGTCGCTCCCACTTTTTCGTTCTGTCTCGAAGGCGTTTGATCGTGCTCTTCCAGTCTCGCATTTATGGTACGTATTAAGCAGGATTTTTCAGGTGGCTGGGGATTTTTCTGGGTGTCTATTACCTAGCCACTTTGTGGTCAACGTCTGAACACTGTGAAAGGCAAGATCGCTGTAAACAGCTCAAGCAGGCTTTCCCGTCATCAATACCCCCATCCCAGCCAGATTTGTCAGCTGCACGCTACATCTTCTGGCGCCAATGCCAAAGGACCCGCTAGTGATCTTAGTCAAGAATGCTGTCAACCACCTCTCTTCCATATCGCATCTTCCACAACTCCAACGACTTCTCACATCGGGACTGTCATCATGCTCACTCGGCCGAAAACTAGGCCGGTGTCAAGTGTTTGGTGCTGTAAGAAAGTTTAATACAGCGACAGCTTCTCGTCATACTTTCGCGCTATGAATGGTGTTGCAACTGAAGAACAGCTCCTGGTCTATCTCACTCGACTCGACTTAGTGTGAGCGAGCTGCCACGTCAAGAGCCCAGATGGATGGGGCAGCTCGAAGCTCATCGGACAGTGGGGTCGAGCGCGCCAGCCGCGACCTCGGGACACTCGTCCCCGTCCCCAAAGAAAACAGCGCTGCCTCCACGACCTCGTCTCGAGAGATTGCTGGCGAAAGGACGCTGCTCCAAGTTCTGATCCGTAAGGCAAGGCCACATATTTTTTTGTTGTGACGAGCCGCCAGTGGGGCTAAAGCGTCTCTCGCCTCGCACCCACCTTTCGACAGTCGCCTGTCGACCTGTTTACACCCCCAAAATTCTTTCGTTGGGTGAGGCGGAGTGTCGAGCAGCTACCGTGTGAGCTTCAGGAATGTACCAATAATTGCAGCCACAAGACTAGGCGTCGTACAAATCTACCTACCACAGCGTCAGCCGATCAGCCGGCTGCTACTAGGGAATCGTTCAGAATGTTTCCTGAGGCCCACCGCTGGTCACGGCTGGGAGATGGTTGTTACTGTTACAATATACTTTGAGTGCAACAAGGCCCGATCTTGAGAGCGGTAGCTCGACGAGCGAACACAGAGGGATGCGACGTGGTGAGAGTATACGACCATTGCCAGTCTTTGCAGCGTGTGCCTCTCTCCACAGTGGCTCAGACGGCCGCCATGCCGTTTCCTCCCCTTCGCTGTCCACGGCAATGCAGGGACCGAAGCTGTGCGCAGTGTGTTCCGTGCGCCCACCTTGTGGCTGGCTAGGAGACCTGAAGTTTAGCCCTGACGATGTGGGAGGTGGCAGTGAGGCAACAAGGGACTGCGGCGAGGACAGGCGGGGCCATGGGAGCCTTATGGCACTTGGGCCCAGAGTGAGGCGGTCGATACGGTGTGGACGGGCCGCGAGACACGCCCATGCGGGCGGCCTTGCTGGTGGACGCTGTCTCACCTCGGGAGGGAGATTCATTTTGGAGAGTCCATACCCCCCCCTGTTCGCTTCGACCGTGCGCAGCGCTGCTTGCTTTTGCTTTGTCATCCTTCCCCCCCGATGTGTTGCTGGATGCCGCTGCTCTGCAATGGTGCGGAATTTATCTTCTTATCTCCATCCCTCAAGGTAAACTCTATTTCAAGGTGGGCAGACGAATATCGGCATGACGCCCTGGCTAGTCGCAGACCCACTCGTCCTGGGGTATGGAAATATGGATATGCTCTCGCCATTGCAACGCAACTGCAGGCCCGCCCGGTCAACACGGACATGTCGTCGTCGCTCGCGCGAACGATCGTGTCTTGTCGAGTCGAGGTGATTGCTTCTATGCGCCACCTGAGCGCCGTGGCGACGACCGCTCCTGCATGGGCCCCGAGCGGATGCAAGTCTCAATTGTCCCCGAACACACCCATCCGAGACCCGAAAGAACAAATGCTTGCTTCTGAGAGCAATGCTGCCAAGACCAGCCCCATTCGGTATTCGGCTGCGACGATGAAGGTAGAGTGGACGTCCAACTCGTCTTGTCGTCGTCGTAACCTTGAACTGATCTCGTTCCAGAGTTCAGGAAGGCTGCACGGTATTTGTTTCAGTTTGTACGGCAGCCACCTAATTACCATCCACAGGGATCTCATGCCGTGATGCGGTCTTCAATTGGTTACATTGGGCGGCTCCTCCATCTCGTTTAGCGAATCGTTTGTGCGTTGCACAGACGGGTGAAAGAGGGTGACGGGCTTTCGCACCGGTTCGGGTTTGCGGCAGTGTCCGTCGGACCTGGTCCGATTGCCTGGTCCCCACTGCAGGGCTCATGCAAAGAAAGGGGGGGGGGGAGCCCCGAGTGGGTGTTTCGACAGTGGGGGTGGTGGGTGTAGAGAAAAGAGAGTACGTGCGTTTGTGTGCTTGCGTCAATGCTGTTTCTCGACGTCTCTACGCTCCCTTTGGCCGCGGTGGAAGCGTGCTCGCCATCATCATCACCATCACGGCCGTTCATCGCCGTGGTCGCCGCGGACTAGAGACGGGCCGTGGGTGGAGGAGTGGAGTGGATTGCGTCCTCCTTTCCCTGCCAGTCCTGCCAGACCCTGCCCTCTCTCTTTAGCTGGCTGCTGCTGCTTTCTGCTCCTGCTGTTGCATTCGTCGCACTGATCCCCAGTGCCTGCGGCGTGCGAGGGCCAATCCGCAAGTCGCTCCCCCCCCCGCACATGCATCCTGCCACGGCCCGGAGACCATCGACCACAGTCCATCACCAAAACAGCGTCATTCGGACTATGCAGCGCCATTTCAGCCCACCCACCATCAAACCTATCCCAACCCCCCACTTACCATTAGGAGCTTTTCCACAACCTCCACTTTTGGCCACCACCACCACATCTCTCTTCTCCCAGTACATCAACAAATATGCTCCGACGCCCGATACTGCGCTCGGCGCGCAGCCTCGCCGCAGCGAACCCTCTGAGCGTACTCTCAGCTCGCACAGTTACCACCACCCCGATCGTCGCGGCCAAAGCCCGCCAGAAGCCGTTTCGCATGCCGACAAACGACCGCAAAGACCGCGACTGGAGCAGAAACGACCGCAACGATGGAGCCCGGACAAAGAATGGAGACAACCGCAAGGGGCGTCGCAGCTTTGATGCCCGACCGCGAAAGGAGATGAGCGCCGAGCAGGTCCGCGCGATCACGACACCGCAGGCGGCCCGCAAGATGAAGCCCGAGACACTCGCCCGCATGCTCATTATGCGGGTCGACGAGTGGGTGGGCTCGGAGCGTGTCGCCGAGCGTCTCGAGACGTTTGGCTTCAAGGCGGACGAGGCAGAGGACACGCTCGCACTGTGGGCCGTCAACATGAAGGAGGAGCTGCAGAGCTGGGACTCGTCAGAGTCGCTCATTCCCCGCATGGAGGAGCTCGGGTGGGACGCCCAGGCGCTCATTCTCGCATACGAGGCCGGTGCCCACGGCAACGTTGTCGAGACTGCCCTGTTGCGGCACTTTGTGACCTACGCCTCGGAGCACGGCCCGGAACGTCTCAAGCTCCACCTCCGCGCGCTCCTCCGCGCCACCGACATGACCGCCATTGCGCAGGAGCAGCAGAGCGCACGCAACATTAACCGCAGCTTTCACCTCCACATGGGACCGACCAACTCTGGCAAGACGTACAACGCGCTCAAGGCGTTGTCAAAGGCGGGGACAGGTGTCTATGCCGGCCCGCTCCGACTGCTCGCCCACGAAGTGTGGGAGCGCCTCAACCTCGGCACCGTCGGCGACCTCGACGGCAAGGGCCGCGCGTGCAACCTCTTGACTGGTGAGGAGCGCCGCATCGTGGACAGGGACGCGGGACTCGTGGCGTGCACCGTTGAGATGCTCCCGCTCACGGGCATTGCTGGCGAGAGCTGGGACGTTGTCGTCATTGACGAGATTCAGATGCTCGGCGACTCTGCCCGCGGCGGCGCGTGGACCAACGCGCTCATGGGCGTCAACGCCAAGGAGGTGCACCTCTGCGGTGATGAGACCACCGCCGCGTTGCTGCAGTCAATGGTCGACTCGTTCAAGGGCGACACCCTTACTGTGCACCGCTACGACCGCCTCACCCCTCTGACTGTGAGCGACAAGAGCCTCGACGGCGACTGGAAGCAGATCCAGCCGGGCGACTGCGTCGTCACCTTTTCCCGATCCAACGTGTTTTCCGTCAAAAAGTCGATTGAAGGCACGCTCGGCAAGCGCTGCGCCGTCGTCTATGGCGCGCTCCCTCCCGAGACCCGCGCAGAGCAGGCGCGCGACTTTAACGAGGAGGCGGGCCGCGCCGAGGTTCTCGTTGCAAGCGACGCCGTCGGCATGGGCCTCAACTTGTGAGTGTGGTGCTGTCGCTCCCGGCTGACGACAGGAAAATCGGCCGCATCATCTTTGAGAGCTTGTCAAAGTTTGACGGCAAAAACGACGTGCCGCTCTCGCTGTCGCAGGTCAAGCAGATTGCCGGCCGTGCCGGCCGTTTCGGACAGCAGCGCACGGACGCGACCACCGACGAGGTCGCGTCTGCTGGCGGTACCGTGACGACGCTGCACGCCGCGGACCTGCCGCTCCTCAAGGCCATGCTCCCCCTTCCTCTGCCGTCCATTACGCGCGCGGTGATCGAGGTCCCCCCCGAGTCGCTGGCCGCGATGGCGCCGCTCCTCCCCGCGTCGACCACCTACGTCGACCTCGTCGACTGCTTCACCTCAATGGTCAAGCTTCCCCCAAACACGGTCCTCACAGACACCACAAAAGTGTTCCCGCTCGCGGACATTATCGAGCCGTTCCGCAACACGCTCACGCTCGCCGAGACCGAGATCTTTAGCCATGCGCCAGTCAACGTGCGCGATCCCAAGGTGAACGCCATCTTTGGTGGCATGGTGCGCGCGTACGCCGAGGACTTTGCCGTCGAGATTGAAAACGTGCTCGAGGAGTCTGCCCTGCTGAGGACGCTCACGACCGTGGAGGAGACGCTTGCGGCGCTGCCGCCAATGCCGCCAAACCTCGGCGTGTACCGCCCGTACCTCACCCCGCCGATCACCATTTCGGCCATCCCTCTGCTCGAGAGCCTGCACAAGGCGCTCGTGCTCTACCTCTGGCTGTCGTTCCGCCTCGAGCTCGCGTTCCCGGACCGCGAGCTCGCGGCCGACTACAAGAAGCGCACGGAAAAGGTGCTCGAGGTCTGCCTCGAGCGCATGCCGGGCGTGCKCWATAMGAAGCTCACCGAGCGCACAAAGGAGATGGACCACGAGCACGCGCTGTACCGCCGGAAATACGTCGACAAGCACGGCCTCGCCAAGCCATCGATCGAGTGGGTCGAGCGGCAGACTGCAGACTCGTCTGCGCGCGGCGACCGGTGGAAGAACCTCGCGCAGATCGTTGATGGCAAGAGCCGCAAGCACTAATGTATGTAGAACTGTATGCATCACTACTTGTTCATCGGCGCAAGTCGGGGGTGCTGGTTGGTGGGGCTAGGGCTGCCAGCCACGCCACGCCACGCGATCCCGCGCCTAAAAACACTCGCGCCTTCCACAGGGCATCGCGATCACAACAACAATGCGAGCCAACCACCAGTCAATGCATGCCATGCACCCCACCAGACTTCACCCACCCACGCAGCTTTCGAGATTTACTTTCTTGTCTCACCGCACATCGCACCCACCCACTCGCTACAATGGACGCACTCATCGCCGCCATCCCCCCCAAGATCGCCGCCCATCTCCCCCTCTCCAACGCGGGCTACGTCTACGTCCCCCTCGAGAACATTGCCGGCCTCGTCGACGTGTCCAAGCCCTCGCTCTGGATCGCCGCCGGCAGCATCCTCTTCAACCCCATCTACTGGAACATTGTCGCCCGCAATGGTGAGCAACACGCTTACTCTTCTAACGGCAGAGTACCGCAAGCACACCCTCACAAAGGCGCTCGGCTCGCCCTACAACGCGTGCTACTTTCTCACCGTGACAATCTTCTCGCTCGGCATCGTGCGCGACCACCTGTGAGACGTGGCAAGCCACCGAACCCACCGAACCCACCCTAACCCCCAGTTACCAGTCGGCGCTCAAGGAGCAGCCGCACGTCGAGGTCCTCGCCCAGCCCGCCGTCAAGGCCGCGGCCGTCGTCCTCTTTGTCCTCGGCCAGATCTTTGTCGTCACCTCCATGTGGGCCCTGGGCGTTACCGGCACCTACCTTGGTGACTACTGTGGCATCCTCATGAAGGCCCGTGTCACTGGCTTTCCCTTCAACGTTCTCAACGACCCCATGTATGTCGGCTCGGCCATGGCCTTCCTTGGTACCGCCCTCTGGTACGAGTCGCCCGCCGGTGTCGCGCTTTCCGTCCTTGTCTGGATCGTCTACGCCATTGCTCTCAAGTACGAGGGGTGAGTAGCGTGCAGCTTCACGGCTAATGGCAGCCCCTTTACCGACATGATCTACACCACCGCCGCCAAGAAGGCCGCCGAGAAGAAGGCCGCCGAGGCCGCCAAGCCCGCCGTCCCCGAGCCCCAGACCCCCCGCAAGCCCCGCGCCACCACCACCGCGACCAACGGCACCGCGCAGACCCCCCGCCGCCGCTCGTCGCGCAAGAGCGTCGTCGCCTCCACCGAGGCGCCCGAGGCGACCGCTTCTCCCATGCGCGTGACCCGCTCCCGTAGCAAGGCCCGTGACGAGGAAACTGACTAAGCAGGTAGTCTGCAAGAGCCAAGATATCCGTCTGATCTTTAAAAGCGTTGCAAGTGCAGCTGTCATGCCTCAACGGCACCATATACCCTCTCCCATGATTCCCGACGTGGCTCATACCCAACGTCGTTCCATATTCCACTGCACTATGCGCGATCCGCGCGGCGCATTCATCTGTGCGATATGTATGTGTGCAGCATGTGCAGAGGTGCAGGCGAAATAAGTTCATGTGGAGGTGGAGGTTCCGTCCACTCTTTGTCATCTCCACGACGGCTACGATGGCGGACTCGAGCATCCGCCGGCTTTCCCGCCCGACAGCGTCTCGTCTGCGCGCCTCGCTCCTGCTGCCGAGCCTCGCGCGCGTGCTGTCCGAGCTCGCGCAGAACGCGCTCGACGCCGGCGCGACCCGCGTCGACGCCTGGGTGTCGGCCATCCCTGGCGCCGAGGGTGTGCGCGTGGAGGACGACGGCAGCGGTATCGCAGCAGCAGACATGGCGCTCCTGGGCGTCCCGCACTGTGAGCTTTGTGTTTTTCTTTAGCTGACAGTAGCAAGCAGCAAGGGGATGAATGCGGAAAAAGTCGGAGCGGCAGAGACGTACGGGTTCCGCGGCGAGGCGCTCGCGGCGATCGCGGCGCTGTCGCTCGTGGAAGTGAGCTCGCGGACGGCCGGCTGCGCGTCGTTTTCCAAGGTCATCAAGGTGGGCCGTGCTCTGGCGACAACTGACAGCAGAACGGCGAGACGCTGTACGCGGGGCCCGCCAAGCCGCGCGCCGAGGTCGCGCGGAGCCACGGCACGACGGTCGCCGTGCGGCAGCTGTATAATGCCATGCCCGTGCGGCAGGCGGCACTGCAGCACCAGGCCCCGGCCGCGACGCTCGCAGGCTGCAAGCGTGCGCTCGAGGCGCTCGCGCTCGCCCACCCGCGCGTCCGCTGGGCCCTCTGGGACGACCGCCCGGGCGGCCCGCGCAAGCTCTTTGTGCTCCATGGGGTCGGTTTGCTCCCTGGCGGCAGCTGACGGCAGGGCCACGATACCTCGGGACTCGACGTCTTCCGCGCACTGTACGGCGCTGCCGGCGTCGAGAGGGTGCAAAAGGTGCATGCCGCCGCGGGCCGCCGGCGCGCAGACGGATTCATCAGCCTCGAGGGCGCAGTCACAAAGGTGCGTGCGCGCGACGGCGCAGCTGACGGCAGACACACCAGCATCTCTGTACGTGGTGCGCACAGCGTTGCCTAACCGCAGATATTAACGGATACCCGCTCGACACGTGCGAGCTGCACGCCGCCATTGCGCAGCGCTTTGCGAGGAGCACGTTTGCGGCATCTGTGCGTTCGGTGCGGGTCGCAACTAACAGCAGGCCCCGGACACTACTGAAGACACGAGGAGGCCGCGGCGCCTGGAGCGGTTTCCAGTCTACGTGCTCAACATTACGCTGCCGCCCGACGAGGTCGATGCCGCGTACGCGCCAGACAAGGGCGCGCTCGGCTACAGCGTGAGCTCCTGCGCGCGATCCAGCTGACGGCAGTCAAAGGTGCTCGCGTTTGTCGACGCCGTCGTGGACGACTTTATGAAGAGGCAGGGATTCGTCCCGAAGCGTCCCAGAGAGAGGGAGGAGTCTCGGGCCGCGTCGCCGGAGAAGCGGAAGAGTCAAGAACGAGACCACACGCCGGAGAAGCAGGAGCGGAAGCACACGCCGGCCGCACCAGCCCAGCCGCGGACTCCCGGCACACCACCACCGCTGCACCAGGACCCGGACTGGATCACGACCATGCTCCAGGTGAGTTCTTGTCCCACTCACAACTAACACCAGGGAATCGACACTGGCGTCCTCCCAATCCGCAGTGGCGTCGCCGACGCGCCGCCGTCCGCATCGCAAGACATTCAGCTCCCCTCGGCGACGCTCGCCTCGGCGCGTGTGCTGCAGCAGGTGGACCGCAAGTTTGTCGCCTGCGTCCTCTCCTCTACTCCACCGGCGCTGGTCGTGTTTGACCAGCACGCTGCCGACGAGCGCGTCGCCGTGGAGGCGCTCCTCGATTCGCTTTGTGCGGGCTTTGCGCACAACGACATGCCGACGCAGCAACTCGAGCCCGGCAGCGTCCGTGTCGTGCTCACCCATGCAGAGGGCGAGGCGCTGCAGACTCTCGGCGTCCGCAACGTTCTCCGCCGCTGGGGCATCGAGCTTGGCGACGCGCCTGCTGGCAGCGACTACCTCCAGGTGGATGTCCTCCGCGTGCCGGCCCTCCTCGAGCGGCTCGCGCGCAAGAGCGGCGACGAGCTCACGCGCCTTCTCAGGGTGTATCTCCCGCTGCTCGCAGAGAGCCTGGGCGAGGTGGAGGCGCTGCTGGTGTCGCTGGACGCCGAAAGGGAGTCGCCCGGAGCCGGAACGGAGCCGCTCGCCAGGACCGACAGCGCACTCGCGCGCGTCCAGCGCTGGATGCCCGCCGAGATGCTTGAGCTGGCCAACTCCAAGGCGTGCAGGGGTGAGTTTCAGGGGTTGCCGCCCGCTGCTAACCACAGGCGCGATCATGTTCGAGGACCGGCTCGACGTCGGACAGTGCGAGCGCCTCGTGGCCCGCCTCGCGGGCACACGCGCGCCGTGGGTGTGCGCGCACGGCCGCCCCACATGCGTGCCGCTGCGTGTCCTCAACGCCCGCCCGGCAGAACGCAAGCGCGCGATCGACTGGGGAAGGTGGAAGCTGCGGCACATGTAGTAGAGTAAGAATGATACATGACTATGTACAACAGTGACTAGTTACCGCCTGCGCTTGCTCTTGCTCGTCTTCTTCTTCGCGGCGGGCGCGTCGTCGTCCGCCTTGCGCTTCTTGCTCGCGGGCCTTGCGCGGCCCTTCTTCTTTGGCTCCTCGACCTCTGCCTCTGGTGCTGCCTCTGGCTCCTCGACCGCCTGCATTTCCGCCTCGGCTGGCTCGGGCTCGGGCCGGACCTCCTTGCCGCCGAGCCATCCGCGCGCGCACGCCTCCCTCCATCCCGGAATCTCCTCAATGCCCTCGGCAGCAGCGTCCGCCTCGCCGCCAGCCCACCACCCCGCAGAGTCCCACACGTACCGTCCGTCCAGCACCGCCTCGAGGGTGCGGAAGCTCTCGACGTGCGCAAACGGCACCATGCTGTCCGGGTGCCGGTACTTGGCCGGCTGGCCGCACATGGGGTCGATCGGCGGCTTGCGGTTGATCGGGCGGTTGCGCGCCGGGATCACCTTTACGTTGCTCCAGTCGACGTGCGTGCCGAGGATCAGAGCCAGCTCGGCCTCTAAGCCGCCGGGCACCTGCGACAGGATCAGGTAGTTGCGCGTGTATGGCCCGGTCGGGGCCTCGGGGTCGGCGGCAGCGGCAGCGGCGGCGGCGTCGGTAGGCGTCGGCTCCGGCTCGTTCATGGATGCAGGCTTATCGCTCGGGGCCGGGGGTGCGGTGGCGGTAGCCGCTGGGGACTGTGCCGGTGCCGCCGGGGGAGCTGCAGGTGCAGTCGAGTCGGTCGCCACTGGAGGTGTTGCCACTGGAGGTGGGGGTGTCGCCAAAGATGCCGCACCAGTCGCCACAACCTGCGCGGGTGTGGTTACATCAGCACTGGCACGAGGCTGGCCGGATCCGGATTCGGAGATAGTACTTCCGGTCTCGGCTGGTAGAGACTTGTGCTTTTCATCGGCTGGTGCAGGTAGAGCGGGGGTTCCAGCGCTAGTTGCAAGTGCAGGCTCTGGTGCTTCTGGCGCGGGTGCGGGTGTGACTGGTGCGGGTGTGACTGGTGCGGGTGTGACTGGTGCGGGTGTGACTGGTGCCGAAGGGTCGACCTCAGATGCAGGTCCGGCCGATGTCTGGGCAGATTCCAGAGGCTTCGAGATCTCGGGATGACTGGCTGGGCTGGCACGTGCCGGCTCAGATGTCTCCTTGTCGGATGTCTCGACCGTGGGCTCAGACTCCACATTGGGCACGGAGGCGGACGCCGGGTCCTCGATGTGCAGGCTGGAGGCCATGGGGCCGGGCTCGGCGCCATCGACGACCTCGACGAGTTTGCCCACGGTTCGGCTGACCCACGTCCAACGGGGACCGCGGACGCGCTTGCGGCCGACACGGCGGAGTTCGCGGCGCTCCTCTTCCTTCTTGAGCCAGTCGGTGAGGGCCTCGCGGTTGCGTTCCTCCTCCTCGAGCGCAGCGGCAATGAGCTCGTCTTGCGTCATGGGCCGTGCGCCGCGCACCTCTCCCGTTTCGTGCTGCGCCTTGCGGCCCTTGCGCGAGCTCGCGAGTGCGACCTTTTCCGCTTTTTCCTTTTCGATAAGGTCCTGCTCCGTCTTGAGGGTGGATGCGCGCAGGTTGGAACGGCGCGTCTCGCTGCGCTGCTGCCGCTTGGCCTCGCGGCGCTGCTTCCTAATCTCGAGAATGAGGGTCGACGGCGCCATCTTCTCCACGTCCAGATTCGGGTCCAGCAGCGCGAGGTCCGACTCGCGCGGCTTTAGCGTCGACCAGTCGCCGACGCGCGTCGCCTTGACGAGCGGGTTGAACGCGACCTTTGATTTCTGGTGTCAGAGGGATGCGGGGGACGTCTCAGCGCACCTTTTTCCTCTCCTCCTTTTGGATCGCAGCCTCTTCGTCGTCATCCTCCACCTCGTCATCCGTGTCGGCAAACTCTTCCAGGAAGATGTCGCGCTGCTCCTCTGCCGGTCAGCTCACGCCCCGGTATGTTGCTCACGCGGCGCCTCAAACTCGGCGTCGTCCTCGTCCTCGGCAAACAGCGTGTCGTCTTCATTCTGCTTGTGCGCCTGCTCGAGCAGCTCGCGCATGCTGTTGTCAGCGCATGGTGCGAGCACGCACTCACCGGTTACCCGCAGTGCTGCGCTTCGCCCTGCCCGTCGTGACCGTCTCGACCATGGCGGTGGTGGATGGATGAGTGGGTAGTTGGAATGTGTTGACAAGTGGACAGGTGGAGGTGAATTGCTCCCGCCGATCTGAGTGGCACCTGGGGGGTGCGTCTGTGGCGATGCCACCGATTTGCATCCTTACTGTGCATCCTCTGATAATCGCTCAAGCTGCATGCTGCATACTCCATGGTTCTCACATAGCGATCCGTGGGCGCACTGTGATTTGGTTTCTGAGCGTGGTCGGCGGTGGCCGAGTGGCTGGTCCGTCAGGATCATCTCGGCCCGCCAGTCACAGACGAGGACGAGTCAGCCAGCAAGCTCTGTGCTTTCCGCGCCTGCCCTGATCGAGGACCGTATTCGCTCGGAACCGGCGCGATTCAAAAATGCACGTGGGCTTTTGGTGCCACATTCGAAAACACCGCTCGGAAAAGTGCTTTCTTTTTTGCACGCCCTGGTCCTGGTGCGGGACCCACCCCAGTCCAGGACACCTCGCTCCCCTCAGCGCCCCCCCACCGCGCAGATTCTCACTTATCCATTCTCCTGTTTTTTCCTTTCCTCAATAATTTCGCTTTTGCGTGCTTAGGTACTTTAAACACCCCAGCACCGAAGTTATCGACCCCGCCCCCCTCCCCCTTCCCTTCTCCCCCCAAAAAACCGCATAAAAAAGTCTTCAAAATGGTGAGTAATGGCACCGGTCCGGCGGCGGCGGGTGTTGCTCTGTAATGAACGGTAGCTGACAGAAATAGGTTAAGTGAGTACTCTCGGAACAGACGATCGGCGAGGTGGATGCCACGCCGCGCGGAGCGTGTCCGTCACGCCGAGGTGGTTGAGGCAGTCGGTGGCGGGCGGAACTGGGCAGATGGCGGGGTGGAGAATTTTCGCTTGGTCATCGAATGGGAGGCGCCGGTCTGGGTCTGTGCTGCCATGGCCTCTGCCATGGCCTGTGCCATGGCCTGTGCATGGGTGTGCGTGCATGCCTGTGCATGTGCAGGGATGTTGTGTGCAGACCACTCGGGTGGTGGCCTGGCTGGAGAGATGTTCGAGGAGATGCCATCGGCCACTCTACCTCTTCCACTTCCACGCCAGCGCGCAAATGCCTCCACCCGCATCTCAGGAAACCCCCGTGTGCACAGACATAGACCTCCACCTCCACCGGCCTCCACACTGGCACCTTCCACCTTCCGCCGCACATCTTCCTTCAACCGCCACACACATTCTTCCTCACCACCATCGTCCTCAACAACGTCTTCGACACTCCGAATGCATTGCTAACGCTCAGCTTTACCATCGACGAGATCCGTGCTCTCATGTGAGTTCATTAGCAGTCCAATTTCGTCGATAGTGGAGCCCAGGAGATCTTCCTTGGCCCGCTGCGACGACGACTGAGCGCAAACCGCTGACTTTGCAGGGACAAGCCCACCAACATCCGTAACATGTCGGTTATTGCCCACGTCGACCACGGCAAGTCTACCCTTACCGACTCGCTCGTCTCGAAGGCCGGTATTATTGCCGGTGCCAAGGCCGGTGAGATGCGTTTCACCGACACCCGTCAGGATGAGATCGACCGTGGAATTACCATCAAGTCGACCGCCATCTCGATGTACTTCGAGCTCTCCAAGGAGGACGTCGACGACATCAAGGAGAAGACCAACGGCAACGAGTTCCTTATCAACCTTATCGACTCGCCCGGTCACGTTGACTTCTCGTCCGAGGTTACCGCCGCTCTCCGTGTCACTGACGGTGCCCTTGTCGTCGTCGACACCATTGAGGGTGTCTGTGTCCAGACCGAGACCGTCCTTCGTCAGTCGCTCGGTGAGCGTGTCAAGCCCGTCCTTGTCATCAACAAGGTCGACCGTGCTCTCCTCGAGCTCCAGCTCACCAAGGAGGACCTCTACCAGCAGTTCCAGCGTACCGTCGAGTCCGTCAACGTCATCATCTCGACCTACGCCGACCCCGTCCTCGGTGACGTCCAGGTCTACCCCGACCAGGGCACCGTTGCTTTCGGTTCGGGTCTCCACGGTTGGGCCTTCACCCTCCGCAACTTCGCCGGCCGCTACGCCAAGAAGTTCGGTGTTGACAAGGCCAAGCTCATGCCCAAGCTCTGGGGTGACAACTACTTCAACCCCAAGACCAAGAAGTGGTCGAAGAACGCCGACGCCGGTGAGCGTGCCTTCAACATGTTCGTCCTCGACCCCATCTTCCGTCTCTTCGACTCGATCATGAACTTCAAGAAGGACGAGATCCCCACTCTCCTCGAGAAGCTTGAGATCAAGCTCTCGCCCGAGGAGAAGGACCTCGAGGGCAAGCAGCTCCTCAAGGTCGTCATGAAGAAGTTCCTTCCCGCCGGTGACGCCCTTCTTGAGATGATTGTCATTAACCTCCCCTCGCCCGCCGCTGCCCAGCGCTACCGTGTCGAGACCCTCTACGAGGGTCCCCTCGACGACGAGTCGGCCGTTGCCATCCGTGACTGCGACCCCAAGGGTCCCCTCATGGTTTACATCTCCAAGATGGTCCCCACCTCGGACAAGGGTCGCTTCTACGCCTTCGGCCGTGTCTTCTCGGGTACCGTTTCGGCTGGCCCCAAGGTCCGTATCCAGGGCCCCAACTTCGTTCCCGGCAAGAAGGAGGACTCGGTTGTCAAGTCCATCCAGCGTACCGTCCTCATGATGGGCCGTACCGTCGAGTCCATCGAGGACTGCCCTGCCGGTAACATCGTCGGTCTCGTTGGTGTCGACCAGTTCCTCCTCAAGTCGGGTACCATCACCACCTCGGAGACCGCCCACAACATGAAGGTCATGAAGTTCTCCGTCTCGCCCGTCGTCCAGGTCGCCGTCGAGTGCAAGAACGCTTCGGACCTCCCCAAGCTCGTTGAGGGTCTTAAGCGTCTCTCCAAGTCGGACCCCTGTGTCAAGACCTGGATGGGTGAGACTGGTGAGATCATCGTCGCCGGTGCCGGTGAGCTCCACCTCGAGATCTGTCTCAACGACCTCGAGAACGACCACGCCGGTGTTCCCCTCCGCAAGTCCGACCCCGTCGTCGGCTACCGTGAGACCGTCCAGGCCGAGTCCTCGATGACCGCTCTCTCCAAGTCGCAGAACAAGCACAACCGTCTCTACGTCAGGGCCGAGCCCCTCGGTGAGGAGCTCACCCAGGACATTGAGAACGGCAAGGTCGCCCCCCGTGACGACCCCAAGACCCGTGCTCGTTACCTTGCCGACACCTACGGCTGGGACGTCACCGAGGCCCGTAAGATCTGGTGCTTCGGCCCCGACACCACCGGCCCCAACCTCTTCATCGACGGCTCCAAGGGTGTCCAGTACATGAACGAGATCAAGGACTCGGTCGTCGCCGCCTTCCAGTGGGCCACCAAGGAGGGTGCCGTCTGTGAGGAGCCCATGCGTGGTATCCGCTTCTCGATCCTCGACTGCACTCTCCACACCGACGCCATCCACCGCGGTGGTGGACAGATCATCCCCACCGCTCGCCGTGTCTGCTACGCCGCCCAGATGCTCTCGCAGCCCGGTCTCCAGGAGCCCATGGT
Source organism: Apiotrichum akiyoshidainum (assembly GCA_002973495.1). Taxonomy (NCBI): domain Eukaryota; kingdom Fungi; phylum Basidiomycota; class Tremellomycetes; order Trichosporonales; family Trichosporonaceae; genus Apiotrichum; species Apiotrichum akiyoshidainum. The sequence continues at coordinate 153,984 of PQXP01000006.1, forward strand.
CAGTCCCGACCCTCCGGGGTCCCCCGGGGGTCATCTACCTTCGTTTTCCTTTGTTCTTTTGCTAATATTTGCAGTTCCTGGTTGAGATTGCCTGCCCTGACAGCGCTCAGGGAGGTGTTTACTCGGTCATGAACGGTGAGTACGGCGTTCTGGACGTGTTGGAAGAAGATTTGTGGTGTTGGAGGAAGATTTGCGCGGTGGTGTGGAACCGCCACATTGGCTGGTGGTGCCAGTATTTGCTTCCGCTCCCTCCACCGCCATTACGTAACACGTTTCAACCTTGCTCTTTTACTAACCTCCAGTTCGTCGTGGCCAGGTCTTCTCCGCTGAGCASYGYCYCGKTAYMCMCATGTACACCATGAAGGCCTACCTCCCCGTCGCCGAGTCGTTCGGCTTCAACGGTAAGTGCAGACGATAACGAAACGCGTGGTACATTTGCTGACTTGTGACAGCTGCCCTCCGTGCCGCCACCGGTGGCCAGGCCTTCCCCCAGGCCGTCTTCGACCACTGGTAAGTCTCTTCAGACGTCTCCGAATGCTTTACTAACATCAAAAAGGGAGTTGTTGAACGGAACTCCTACCGAGAAGGACAGCAAGGTTCAGCAGCTCGCGATGAACATCCGTACTCGCAAGGGCCTCAAGCCCGAGGTTCCCGGCTACGAGGTGAGTAGACCCCGAAACCTCTCAACTGACGCCTTCAGACCTTCTACGACAAGCTCTAAGCGACGTTCGCACTGTAGAACGACGTACTGCTGTCATAGTTTGCGGGGGCCGCTCCTCGTGTGCCCTCTTTGTACTGCGAAGAGGAGGACTTATGAAGCCGATGATTTGCATTGTTGGGGAGCGAGTCAAGTTGGGAGAGCCCGAGCCTGGGCGGAGGGCAGAAGGGGCACGTTGAGCAAGTCAAAGTGTCATGGAAGTGTCATGGAACGAGAAGACGACTTGGTATTTTGTGCTGTGTTTGTGACGAGGCCAAAAAAGCAATTGGGGTCCGACGAGAGTCTGTCCCATCATCGCCACAACCGTGTGGCACCAGCATCAGAGTGCCGATTACGCCTCCACAGAGCAGTTAGAGCCTGAAATCTTACGTATAGGACCCCCGCAAGTGCATGTTACTTGAAAACATTAAGACCGAATGCATGGGCCTGGGATAGTGGCGTGGCGGTCGTTCACAAGGTGGACCAACTCATGACGAGACCTAATTCCGCACCACAGCTCCTGCCACTTCCGATGGTAGAGCTCTTGCGTCGAGAAGGACTCTATTAAAGTTCAGCAGCTGCTCACAGCCATCCGTACCCGCCAGGTAGGTGCTTGCCGCTCGGTTGGTGCTGACTGTGTAGGTCTCAGGCCCGAGGTTCCCGGTTACGAGACCTTCTACGACAAGGTCTAAGTGGCAGAATGCAGCATGTACCACTCGAATGCATTTTCTGTCTGCGATTTGACACTGTGTTTTTATGACATGACCAAGACGCTTTTGGCAACACACTTGCGGTATTGAGAAAATGCGAACCGCCATCCCCAACCAGGACGAGTTCCAACCGCCACACGATGCGTACGAAAATGTCGCCACACTCAGCCCGTCGTTGACGTCCGACAACGAATGTGAACTCTGGCTGGCATGCAGACACCGATGGCACTGTACTGTAGCAAACATCAACATGGTGACCGCCGTCGGTCCACCTGACACGCCGCTGTGTGACATGTATGATGCTGCTAAAGTCAGGCTCGGCGGCTGGGGGTAAGCGTCTGTCGCTAGAATGGGGAAGACGGCAGGGCTTGTATGTAGCGTTTGGATGTGCACCGAGGACAGACGCCTGAGAACACACATGCGCAGCACCGCCTCACAAAACGCTCCGTGTGGCAATGTCAAGTAACAGCTCGAGCAGGAGGACGATTTGTGTGGTCACCGCACCAGGCCAGAGCGACGCCACGACCATGGGCGTGACCAGCGCGCGGATGGCAATCCACCACCGCTGTCGGTCGGCTGCAAGTGGTCCCGCACAGGCCCTATCCACCAAGAAATCAACTCTCGCATCTTTGTATGACCTAGCAGTCCTACACCTGACTGTTAACCTATCGCGACCTTTCCCTACATGATCATCTTAAAGGTGAGACTGCGGTCACCGAGGACCGCCGGGTCCTCCGTGTCGCTGTGGCCGGCAGCAACGAGCCTGGCGCGGCGGCGGTTCTCGATATAGACGTAAACCGAGTTCAGCGCACAAAAAGTGGACATTGTGAGTGCCATACCGATGAGGATGGAGGTACCCTTGGTGTAGCGAGGCGCCTCTGTCGAGGGGAAGAGCCAGGTGGAGAGGATACCGCCCGAGTTGGTGAAGATGAAGCCCACGACAATTCCCGTCGTACGGCGATAGAAGGGCGCGAGATTGTTCGGCATCCAGACGGCCGTGATAGGAGCGCTGGTGTACGCTCCAATAATCATCAAAAACATGGACCCATACCGGATGTTCTTGTCTTCTGTGACGAGGTACATGACATAACCGCCGCACGAGATGAGACCCGCCAGGGCACCGAAGAAGCCGCGGTTGGCGAAGCGGTCAGAGGCAAAGCAGCACGCGAGAGCAAAGACGGCCGAGCAGGCGTAGGGAGGAACAGACAGGAGCTGAACCTTGGTGCCTGTGTAGCCGAGACCACCAACAATGGTGGGGGAGAAATAGGCCATGGCATAGAGGAGGGTGCCAGACGTAAACAGCTGCACGCAGCAGAGCCACAGGTGGACCGACTTGAAGGCGCTTCCGACCTCCTTCCAGGAAAAGACAGAGTTCTCCTCTGAGACGGGACGGTCGGCTTCGAGGGCAGCAATAAGATGCTTCTTCTCCTCGGCAGAGAGGTAGCGGGTAGTCTGGGGGCTACGAGCGAGGATTAGATAGGTGAGAGCGCCAACGGTGACGGTGAGGAGACCCTCGCTGATGTTAGCGTAGGCCGACAACAGGACCCACATAATGAAAATCCAAGCCCACCCAGGGCGGCCGCCGAGACCATGCATGTTGAGGAGAGCTGCAGCCAAGAGACCGGAAAACGCGCCTGCGAGGGAAGTGGCGGAAAAGAAAAAGGCGACGCGCTTGGCCATGTCCTGGCGACGGTAGAACATGGAGAGGTACGCCATGCACGAAGGCAGCAGAGCGCCCTCGCATGCTCCGAGGAAGAAGCGAGTGGCAAGGAGACCCGAGTAGGAGGTGATCAGACCCTGGAAGGTAGTAACCAGACCCCAAGAGCAAACAAGAATAGGAATGAGGCGGTTGGGCCCAAGGATTTTGATGAGCATTGTGATGGGGAACTCGGCGACAATGTACGGGATATACGTGACAGTCAACGCGATCGAGTAATCAGTCGAGGACATGTTGAGGTCCTTTGTCATGCCTGCAGCCTTTGCATTTCCGATGTTTGCACGCTGGTGTCAGCTTGATCGAGTACGGCACTCACGTCCAGGAAGTTTAGCAGATAGCAGATTGTGATTGTGGTTAGGAGGAAACAGTCGAGCTTAAAGTAGGCCTTGCTCAAGATCTTCCCGTCGAAGGTCGGTGTGATATCCTGAGTCTCATTATGACCAGTCTTCTCCTTCTCGGTAAAGCTGTCGACGTCCTCGAGCGGTAGAGAGAGGTTGGTGGGAGACATTGCAGGCGATGGGTCGTTGTCTACTGCCTCTCTCACGGTCTTTAAGAATGGGCCCCAGGTTGGTGGCCAGTGTGGGGAAGTGGGACGATGTGGGGCTGTGTGGAGAACTGTGGGAACACGTGATGCGGTGTGGGACCATGTAGAGGTGCATAGGTGTGCCAAGTTCTGCCATTCCAAGCATCTCAGTGAGAGTGGGGACTCCAGACAGCCGTGCCCCGTCTTCTACGGGCTCGGGAGGTTGGAGTTTCCTGTCTGGGCCCGGCTGTCAACAAAGGATGGACCACAGGAGATAAAGAGGCCGAGACCCACGCATTTCGCAACAACAAACCGCTTCTTCGATCCGCTGATTGCAAACGCCAAACGTCTCTACCAACCTGGCAGCAAGCGAACCATCTCTCCAAAGACAGCTTCCTTCTCTCCCCTGATTCCAACCACGTTGCTTGGAAAGGGCGGGCCGCGAGTCCGGACGGTCACGCCGGAACCAGTCAACCGCTGAGCGTGGGGTGCAAACCAACGCAGATCACGATTTATTCTCCAAAGCTCTGACACAACGACCAACAGGTCTCTCATCGTGTGGCTGTGCCTTTCTTCAGTTGGGGCACACTCCAGTAGACATGTGCCCACTGCGGAGTGTTTCGGACGTCTCCTTTCCAGAAAGCCGAGGCTTCTCCGGGCTGATAGTCCCACAATGTGGCACGGTGGGCTGTGAGTTCTAGTCAGTTTGCGAATCTGGATGACAGTGGCCGATCGATGCCCTGGGAGTGCCATAGCGCTGCCAGAACAGCAAAGAAATAAGCGATACCCGTCGAAAAGCGTTACTTAACATCTCCCAGAGTGTTCGAGGCTAGCGATCCTATTCTTTCTATTTATCAAACCCGTGGATACGGCTCAGGACCATACTGTGCATTGCCCTTGTCGGTGCTTCGGGCACGGCTCCCATTCTGGCCCAGGAGGACAGTTGAGGCCACTCCAAGGACCAATTCATTGATACACAGACGCAAGGGAGTGGCCTGTTAGATGAGAGAGTACCAGCCCGAGCTGCAGACTTTCCCAAAATCTGTTAGGATAACCGAGAGCAAAATGAGGTGTCTAGCCGTGGAGGGGGAACCCTGGCCAGCCTGGTTTCCAATATAGCAATGTGGGACGACCATGGAGCTTGTTCATGATTGTCTTGGCATGGTGGTTATCTTCTGCAGATCCTGGGGTACCGCTGACACTCTCCACACCCCAGGCCACAGGTGTTGTGGGTCCACATCTTGGCACGGTTCGGAGGTTTGCGTTGGTGAGAGCAGTTCCTCTATCTTTGCTCTGGTGTACTTTCCAAAAGGCAATTGCTCTACTAATGGACCGCGCGGGGCAGTGGTTCCTCAATGCCACGCCCACTAGGGTTAAGAACGTTCTGTGGCCCAGCCACTGCCGATGAAAGTGGTACCGAGTAATCGCAGCCGCATCAAGCTTGGACCCCTCGCTCGGCATCCATCAGTCTGTATATTGCTGCTTCCCGGCTAGTTGTTCCGTCGGCCTTGGCACAGTAAAACGCCGTTTGGAAGCCCCTCGGTCAGGAGCTGTTTCTGTGGCATCCCCCAGTGTTCTGCAGTCTGACCCCCCAGCACCCGGAGCGTGTGCGAGATCTCCAAGACATGGCAGACTTCTTGCTCCTCCCTCAGTTGGGTCTGGGGACGCACCGTTCAGTTCCAAACACCAATCGCGGGAGTCCGCAGCGCTTCCCCAAACCGTTCCGCACTCTCCGTTGTAGCTGTTGTCGAATCTCCGTAGCTCGAGCCGCAAACTCTTGGAGGTAGAACTCATTCTGCCCTCGTGCCACTGGCATGATCGGAGACATAGCTCAGTTGGGAGAGCGTACGACTGAAGTCCAGTTCCAGGTGTGCTGACGCCTTGCTCGTCGAGTACTTCGTACGGTCGCCGGTTCGATCCCGGCTGGCTCCATAGCGCTGCTAATCCGTTAGCAGCGGCCCTCTTTTTCTGCAGAAACCGGGGGGCGACCCAACATCGCCCGTCGCACACATTGTTGAGCGAGCCGCACCTTGGCCTAGGTGCCCTCCTGCGTCTAAGCCAGATCTTTCCCGTTGAGCCAGTCCCAGAGCTCCGGTCGCGGGCACACCACCCACACCTGCCCCAGTCTCAGATGCACGGATACATTAGAATACACTAAAAAGCCCAAAGCTCGCTCACGACGTCCTTCTCTCCCTGCGCACCCTTAGGCGGGAAAATCGCCGCCATCTCACCCGGCTGGCCAAGCTCCAGGGCCACGGAGAGCGCGGGGGCGTTCTTCATCTTGCGCTGAATCTCAGTGTCAAAGAGGGTGCCGTAGCCGTGGTCGAGAAAGTCCTCGAGGTTGAACTCTGGCTTTGTAAACTGCTCGGTGAAGACCTTGGCGAGGGTGCCAATGGCCGCGAGGTAGTGGTTCTGGAGCGCGGCGAGCTCCCACACCGACGAGTTGATAGCCTTAGAGTTGATAGGCTTGGCCTCGTTCTCGTCGTAGGGGTCCGACTCCATCTCGTCCGCTTGCCGCTGGAGCATAACCATGGTGCCCGGGTGGCGCTTGAAGAGGTTGTAAACAAAGGGAATGACCAGAATGGCGCCGGCAGGCGGGGCGGTGAGGGCACGGCGAGCAAGGCGCTTGATAAAGGAGGCAATGAGCGCGGCAGGAAGAAGGGGAGAGCGGAGGAAAGTGTCGAGGAGACGGAAGAAACGCGCGCGGTAGCGGGCGTGGAGGACGTTGGCGTCGAGGAGGGCGTAGAGACGCTCGTAGAAGTTGGGGTAGTCCAGGTTGTACTGGGTCATGAGAACGAAGAGACCGTTCATGGCGAGCATGGCGTGGGCGCCTCCAGCGTCGACAGTCTCACCGAGCCAGTCGGCAAGACGCACACGGCGGGCAGCGGCCCAGTGAGCGAGGATACCGCGCTCACCGTGGAGACCGGCAAGGATGCGGCGGACCCAGACGGGCTCGAGCGCGAGACGGCCAAGAATCTCCTCCCAAAGCTGGGTGTAGGCGGCAGTGTGGGCAGTAACCGAGTGGGCGGCTGCATGGGTGCTGAGAGCGCTGGTACGCACGCGCTTGCTACCGACAGCCTCGTCCTCGGACGCGTCCGACTCGTATGTCTCCATCCAGTCGGGGAGCTCCTCGATCTGCTTCGACTTCTTGCCCTTGGCGAGCTTGGCCTTCTTGGCTCCCTTCTCCTTGGACGGCGGGGTCTCGAGACCGGGGATGAAGAAGGCGTTGAGGTCGTCGGCAACCTTGGGAAGGTTGGTGAGGGGAGCAACCATGTTGAGGAGGTTGGCGACAGTGACGTCGTTGGCGGTGATGTACGCGGCGGCCTCGCGGAAGAAGAAGATGCGGAGGTCGTCGTACTTGGCCCAGTACTCGTCAACAGCCTCAGCAGCAACCTCAGGGGGAAGGATTCCGTCCTCCCCCTCCTGGTTCGCGGCTACGATCGCCCAGCGGGTGCCGGAAGCGGAGCTGCCAGCAGCAGGGCGGGCACCGCGGAGCGAGGGAGTGGGGGCGAGAAGGTGGCGAAGGAGGATGCGGAAGTAGGCAACGTGGTAAGGAACGCCGGCAGCGTTCGAAAGGGGGCCGAGGAGGCCGAAGAGGACCTTGAGTCCCGAGGTCTACAGTTAGCGATGCTACAGTTAGCGATAGACGCTCTGCACCTACCCTCAAACCGGCCTCGGTGTCGTGGAGCATGCCGCCGAGCACCTCGACAAACTCGAGGAGACGGTCGCGGACCCAGCCCTTGACCTCGCGGGAACCGCCATCCTTGGTCTCCTTTCCGTTCAAAGCCTTGACCTCAGGCTCGCCGTTGCCAGTGATACCACCGACGCGGCCGGCCGCGATGAGCTTGCCAAAGACACGGTACAGAGCCCAGACGGCCTTGTGAACGACCTCGGCAGACGCATTGCGAGTGAGGGCGAGAAGGGGAAGAAGGGGGTTCGGGTCGGCGAGGTTCTCGGTGAGGGCGCGTTCAAGCGCCTGCACCTGGGCGAGCGGGGACGGCATGGTGTGATGGATGGAAGAGCACTGGGTGGTTGTTTTCAAAGACATTGATCAAAACGATCATCCAACTTCTGAAATCTGAACATTCCCACGGTGGGTGTTGCCACTGCAAGTTTATTCGAGCCCTCCCTTGGTTGTTGCCACTGCGCTGCAGCCCTTGCCTTCCCTCCACCTGGTTGATCACCACCGACGACGGCCGCAGTGACCACATCATCTTCACCTTGCTCATTACCCCATTCCCTCTCAACATACCCACAGAGCATCGTCGCCATGCCGCCCACCCGTCCCGCCGCCGGATCCAGCGTGCCTCCCTACCCCCCCTCCCGTCCCGGATCGGGCAAGCCTGAGGCGACCGTCAGCGCCACCTCCAACTCGTCCCTCATCCTCCGCAAGCAGCTCCTCGGTGGGTCCGCGCACACGCCTCCGACTGACAGCAGAGTTCCAGAAGAACCCCGTCGACGGCTTCAGCGCCGGTCTCGTTGATGATGACAACATACTCGAGTGGAGCATCGTGATTATGGGGTGAGTGTGGTCATCGCCATGCGTGCTGGACCGCTGCTGATGCCGTCCAACTACTGTCTTCCTCGCGTCCAATGTGCCTTCCTTCGTGTCTTCCTCGGCGCGGTTCCGTCCTACTTCTCTCCTCTCTTCATCTCACAGCCCCGTCGACACTCTCTACGAAGGTGCTATCCTCAAGGCTCGCCTCATCTTCCCTCCCGTGAGCAGCTCATGAGCATGCCGGGGGTGTATCTAACAGCAGGACTACCCCCTCCTCCCTCCCAAGATGATCTTTGACACTGAGATGTGGCACCCTAATGGTGAGAAGACGGCACAAATCCAGCTGACGACAGTCTACCACACTGGCACCCGCAAGGGCGAGGTCTGCGTCTCGATCCTCGTGAGTCTTAATGAATCATGACCGCCACTGACCTCAGCACGCCCCCGGCGAGGACGAGTGGGGCTACGAGGATGCCGGCGAGAGGTGGCTCCCCGTCCACAGCGTCGAGAGTGTTGTGAGTGGGCGCAGACTGACAGCACTGACATTAGCTCATCTCTGTCATTTCCCTCCTCTCGGTCGACAACCCCGACCTCAACTCGCCCGCGAACGTCGACGCGGCGAAGCAGGTCCGCGAGGACTATGATGGTGGGTACGGGCCGCATGATGTGATCTAACTGTAGGCTACAAGAAGAAGGTCAAGCGGCTGGTTCGCCGCTCCGCCGAGGAGGCGTGGGATTAACTGGACTGTGATTGTATCAACGACCGTACTGCATGCATGGGCTCACCGTGCCATATGATAATACTACAGGCCAGGGCACCAAGGTCACACTCTTGTAGACATGATGCAACCCTCCGCCTCTGCAATGACATGCTGCGTTCAACGTCTCACTCACTCTGCGGGCGGTGTGTCATACGGGCAGGAGAGACAAACAATTCAGCGATCTCATCGGGCGCCTAATCCCCGCCTAATCCGGGCGCCTATTTTCCCAACGTCAACAATCCAACGCGTCGGTCCAGTCAACCGTGTTCATGACGCACCCTTTCCCTCCACTTTTCGAGGGCAGGGACAACAACAATGCAACGTTTTGACCATTCTCCCCATCCACACTGGGCCGTCATTGCCGCCCTTGCTCCCATGAGCCTCGCTGCCTTGCCAGAAGTCACCGCTGGCGACCTCGTCCCCGGCCCCCTCCTCTCCGGGCGTGTCTCCGGCTCCCTTCGACTCGTGTACAAGGACGACGGCGACGCTGCCAGCACGCGTCTCAAGTTTCGCATCTCCACCAAACTCGCGGCACAAGAGTCAGATTACGTCTACCATCCTGGTCCCTCGTCTCCACATGCCCCCCGACGAGTTCCTTTCTCTATCGGCATCACACTCGCGTCGAAAGAGAACGTCAAGCCCGGTAGCGCGCGACGTCTCCTCAAGATCAAGAACCCGGCCATCACCGTCAACCTCACGGGCACGCGCGTCGTGAGTCGCGTCGCGATCGACAACAAACTCGAGGTCGAGATTGAGGGCACCTCTGACATGGCCGCCGAGATTGACGATACCTTCGTTGTTCTCCTTGGTGAGTCCAGGCGCAGTGTATCCATGCTGACTCTAGAAACGAAGCGAGACAAGGGCATGGACCTGGACATTGACGTTTCAGCTCAGGTTCAAGGAACTGCGCCACCGCCGTGGGATTTTCATGCAGACTTGGATGCCACTGGCCCCCACAAGCCCGAGATTGCTCCTCGGCTCCAAGTCGCTTCAAACACGCACACAAACCACAACCTCTTTCTCAAGCGCTCAGTACCCTCATTCTCGCTCTCGCGTTCCTCCTCCACTACTACAACTTCACGCCCACTCAAGCCGTTATCGGCATACCCCCAGCTTGCATTTACCAACGCAACACACACCCATCCGGCACGGCAGACCGAGCCCGTGTCCGTCGACGCACCAGCAACGCCACCGCCGGCGCGCATAGGCTTTGCAGGGAAGGCGCACGACACTGTTGTGGAGGAAGATCACGACAACACCCAGTTTGCCACCAGCAGCGCCGAGGTCGTCGACCAGTTCAGCGAGTCACCAGCCACCCGTCGCACTCCCGTCGACGTCGACGTCACACCCAAGCCGTCTTCTCTCGCACGGGCATATCGCGTGCACGGCCCAACGTCCTGTGAGACCTCACCTAGCATCTACCGTGTGCCCCCGATACCGCTCGCGCCTGCGTTTGATTCGGATTCCGAGATGGCGGACCCCTCCGAGGTGGACCTCCTGCGACAGCAGTTGGCGGAGCTGCAGGCGGAGCAACGGCGGCGAGACGAAGAGCAACGGCGGCGGGACGATGAACGGGACGCAGAGTACCGAGAGATGATGGAAGAGGTGCGGCGGCTGCGAGCAGCTCGCGTTCGCCCAGATCAACAGGAGAAGCGTCGCACGGAAACGCCCACGGCCACCATGGAGCCGAGCAAGAAACAACGCAGAGACGAGGACTCGCTACCTTTCCGCGAGAAGGATCCGAACTCTCGTGTCGAATCTGTAGCAGCCACAGAGGACGTCCGCAAAGCGACAGACACCCGCGATGCGCGACTCGCCCAGGGTGTCAAGCTCGTGCAGATTGACTCCCGGAAGCAAGGCAAGCCACCAAAGGGGCCACCTCCGCCGCCAGCCCAGAGCCGCGCTGAGCGTCAAAAGGAGGCCGAGGCGGTCGCTCGTGCTCGCGCAGAGCAGGGAGCCAGGGAGCGCGCTGTGCAGCGCCAGAGGGAGGAGCAGGCAGCTGCGTTCGAGGCGCGGACCCTTACCGAGGAGATGGCGCGCCCTTTTGTTGTTGGCGTGAGTTTAGCACGAAGGACAAAGTCAATCTGGTGCTCGACGATCCGCTGACATCAGGCCCACCGCTACACACCTCTCGGCCAGCTGAGGAACCAGACGACAGTGAACATTATGGGCATAGTTATCGATCCGCAAGGTGTGAAGGGTGGCCCACCAAACGACTACCATCGCAATATTGTCATCACCGACCCATCTCTCCAGGAGGAACGAGGAGCAGAGGACGGCAGGGTGATCACCATCTTTCGCAAGACTGCAGCCGAGCTGCAGAGCTTTGATGCCGGCTGCCCCGTGTTGCTTCGGAATGTCAACGTAAGCGGCTCTCCTTTACTAGTACTAATCGGTCACAGATCTCAATGTTCAAGGAAAAGCCCAAGGGTCAACTCTATGGCAATGCACTCAACGAGCTCGCAGTGTACGGGGACAATGGGGTTTTCCGTAATGCGAGCGTGGTGGGGGGCGGACAGGTTGAGATCGCGCCGGCCGAGTACGAACGTCTCAAGTTGCTCAAATCGTGGTTCACGTCCAAGCAGGACGAGGTACAGGTTGTCTACCGGCCGCACGGCCAGTCAATAGTAACGAAGAAGGAGAAGCAGCTCGGCGAAGTGCACGCGGGTCATTTCTTCGACGCCGCTGTAAAAGTGAGTCGCGCAACATTGTGATTACAACTGACAACAGGTCCTTATGGTGCACACCAATTGCCGTGGTGGCAGCTACCCAGCGATGGAGCTTTACGTGACCGACGGCACGGTCAATCCGGGGATCACGCGCAACTTCCACAACGTCGAAGCGCAGGTCCCGCCTTCGGCCGTGTTCTGTCTCGCCGTGTGGCGTCCCCTTGGCTTTGAGATCAGCGCCGGCGACTGCATCTTCTTCCCCAACATGCGGTGCAAGGTCGACCGCAGCGGCGGCCAACTGGAACTCAACTGGAGCGAGATGACGCTCGACCAGCAAAGGGACGCAGGCTGGCTCGACAAGGTGGCCCGAAAGCTGCAGCCCAATGATCCAAAGGCCAAGGACATTAACGAGTGAGGTTATGGGCCTCGAAATAAACTGATAGCAGGCGGTTCAAGGCCCTCAAACTCGCGTTCAAGACGGGCGAGCCGATTGAGCCCATGGAATCTGTGGCGGCTACCGTTATGGCACCGCCTGTGATGACTGCGACCTCCAGGCCGCCAGTTGCCAAGATCTCCACCATGATATTCACGACATACACCGACCCGATCAGCCACCCCGTTACACCCATCGCGGAGGCGCTCGCGGACCCAACAGAGCCGAACAAGTACCGCATCCAAGCCCGCGTCACCCGTGTTGAGCCGGCACCGAGCCGCGCCGCCGCGCCCGAATTCGCTATCACATACTGCACGCGGTGCAACGCCGAGTTTGAGCGCGACTACTGTCTTAGCTGTAACGACATGGCCTATCGGTTTGCCGAGGCGCGATACCGCATGTTGGTCTTTGTCGAGATTGACGCCTCTGAAAAGCGTGCCGCTCTCGAGTCCTTTGCGCGCGCTCGCCGGCAGGCCCCGCCGACGGACATTCACTACCCGGGGGAAGTCGCGGTTCTCCTCGCTGACGCCGAGGCCGCGTTCCTCCCCCCGCTCCCGGTCCTCCACTCCGGCCCGAACGAGATCGCTCGCGCCCGCGCCACCATTCGCGCACTCCGTCCCAAGATTGAGGACCTCCTCCTCGGAAACAAGTGGGAGGGGCAACGCACGCACCCCATCATCGACTGGACCATCATGAAGTACCGCGTCGAAGGAGCGCTGCCAGAGCCGCAGGCGGCGGGAGGCGGAGGAAGGCGTAAGTCTCGGGGCGCATCGCGCGCGAACAGCGTTGGAGGCGGGGACGGAAACGGAAATGGAAACGGCAGCGCAGGCGACAGCATTCTGCTCTGGAAAGTTTTTGGCATGGCGCGTAAGACGTAAACATTAATGGCACGCCAGTTGTAGTCAGTACCATGTATCGTGTACAGTATTCTGTGCGAGAGACCGGCCGTTGCATGCCGACATTCAGACAATCCATCTCCAGCGACACCTTCCGCGATTGCGATTGTGTCGGTTCTGACAATGGACCTTCGATACCTCGCTTGCTGCAGATATTTCCATGCCTGCAAGGTCTACCTCCAGAATCGGTCGAATCGACTCATTCTCCCACCCAGTTTGCGTTGTTTCTGGATTAGTACTGGCATGGGAGGATGGTTTCCCCCTCCAGAATGGACACATTCCGAGAGCGAGATTGTGTCGATTCTGGAGATGGAGGTGATGGGCCTTTGATCCTTCCGACATTTCCCTGCCTGAAGGTCCAGCTCCAGAATCAACACACTCCACGAGCAAAATTGCGTCCGTTCTGGAGCTGGACCTTTGATCCTTCCGACATTTCAATGTCCAAGCAAGGTGCAGCTCCAGAATGGACACATTCCGCGAGAGGGTCCGTTCTGGCCATTCTGGAGCTGGCTGGACCTTTGAACCGTCCAGGGCCAAAGCAAGGTGCAGCTTTGGAATGGACATAATCCGCGAGCAATCCAGACACCGCTTCAGTGTGTGAGGACAGGCAGTTTGATGTGAGCATCCCACTTTTCATCGTCTGACCTGACCATACTCGCATCCCCCACTGGCGCACTGGCATGCTGGCAGCGTCGGTCCATCAACCATCTTGGCCATCTGGACCATATGGCCATATCGGCCTCTCGTCGCGTGGGTGGCGCCTGGGGGCCGGGGGCCCGTGGGAGCAGGGCCAGCAGCCAGCAGGGTCGCGGCCAGGCAGGCGGGCGGGCGGGCGCACGGGGGCATGGCGTCCAGCGGCTTGGCCAGGTGCGCATTCCACACCAATGCCGAGTGTGTGGTGTCCAAAGCCGGCTCGTTTCGTCCTTTTAGCATCCCCATTCTCATTCACATCTAAGATCCGCACTGCCCCTTGCCGCACCACACACCACCCGCCACCGGCGCCTTGTCCCGAGCAATACTTTCCCATGCGCGTCGTTGCGTAAGTCGTGTCTCTGTGGTTCTTCCTCCCTCTGTCCATCCACCTCGTTTGTGTCTCCTCGGTCTTCTTGTCTTTGTCTCTTTGTCTCGTCGTTTTGTGTCTTTCACTTTTTTCATTCTCGTTCCCGCACCCTGTCCTATCACCTCTGCTTGGAGCGCACGCCGTCGTTGTCGCCCCGCTCCGCACAGGCTACCTCCCGCTCCGACCAGTTCCGTGATACTCGCACTGTGCTTCGGACGGGCCTACTTTACTGGTTCAATAGTCAAGCCGACTCGGATTTTCACCCTACGTCATCGCATAGCCCGCAATATACCTCTCCCACACCACGAGCTTGTTCACATGTTCACCAACCTGCCACCCGTACCCAGGCGCACACCAGCCTACACTGCGACATCGGGATGGGGACAACAATGCATGGGGGCAGACGCCACAGACTACAAGACAAGAAAGGGGTAAACTAAAAGGCGAAAGAGCAAAGCGAAGTGGTGAGTGTGGGTTGTTACTCTACTAAACAATAACAAACAAAAATGGGGGAGGATCTTGTGTCTGGTGTTGGTATCTACGGTCGCCGCTGCACGCTGTCTTCTTCAGTACTTCTTACGGTTACGGTCTTCACGCCCTCCACATCCGCACTCCACTCTCCTACATGCCACGACCACGGCCTCCACGGAAGCCGCGTCCGCGGTTCCAGCCGCCGCCGCGGTCACCAAAGGTGCCGCGACCGCCACCGAACCCGCCGCGAGGAGGGTAGGGAGGGCGCAGGGGGGCGACGGGGGAGACGGGGCCGCCGGGGGAAGGGTTAGGGCCGCCGCCGGGGGATGCGCCCCAGCTGTTGCGTGGGCCAGTGGGAGGGACACGAGGGCCGGTGGGCACGGCACGCGGGCCGTAGCCGGGGGTAGAATGGTGGGGAGGGCCGTCACGGACGCCGAGAGCCGAAGGCATGTCGGGAAGCGAGTGCGACGGGCGAGGAGGAGTCGCTGGGGGCGGAAGCGGGACGCGGGCATTCATGGGGCTGATGCCTGGGCCCTTGTGCTCGTCACGCGGAACAAACGCGGGAGGGACCCCAGAGGTGACAGGGTCGTCGAGGGCGCGGGGAACGTAGCTGGGGGAGGGGCGAGGAGCGTATGCGGCAGACGGAGTAGAGAGGTGGTCTGACGTGCGCGGGACATACGCCGAGCTGGGGGTCGAGGTTGTGAGGGACGGACGAGAGGCGGACGGCGTGAGGGGCGTACCGAGCGAGGGGGCACCACCGCGGGAAGGGAGGTGCTCGAGGAGGTTGAGGCGGGCGTTGGTCACAGCGGTCGAAACGGACAGAACAGGCTTCGTCTCTGGCTCAACCGGCGTGGGCCTTTCCTTCTCGGGCTCCTCCTCCTTCTTCTCCTCGACAACAGGAGGCTCTCGCGCGGTCGCGGGCTCGGCGGCGGGGTTCGTGTTCTTGCGTATCTTGTGCGTCGCAAGGTACTCCTTCATGGAAACCTTCTTGGGCGGAGGCTCCTTTGGCGCAGGCTTGGCTTCGGGTTCGGGGGTGGCCTTGGCCTCCGTCTCAACAGGGGTGGAGGCGGCGGGTTCGGGCGCCTCGGAGGCAGGCTTGGACACCGGCTTGGTCTCGGGTGTCGCGTCCTCCATCTTGACGCCTTCCTCGGCGAGCTCGATCTTGTCCACAGTGTCGGGCTTGTCGGACTGGTCGGCAGCCTTGTCAGAGGGTTTGTTGACAGACCTATCGGAGGAAGGCTTGTCAGAGGAAGACTTGTCGGAGACAGGCCTCTCAGAACCAGCCTTATCGCGCTTCTCCGCCTTGTCCTTGTCAGACTTCTCAAGCCTGTCAGACTTGTCCTTCTTGTCCTTGTCGGCACGTTCGCGTTCGGCCTCGGCCTTCTTCTCGGCCCTTTCGGCACGCTCACGCTCGCGTTCCGCCCGACGCTCCTCCTTCTCGGCCTTGGCGGCACGCTCCTTTTCGAGCTCCGCCTTGGCCTCCTTGGCCTTGTCCTTCTCCACGCGCTCCTTCTCCGCAGCGCGCTCGGCCTTGCGCTCCTGCTTCTCGCGCTCGAGACGCTTCTCTTCGCGGTCCTTCTCCTCTCGCTTCTCGTCGCGATCCTTGCGGTCCTTGTCGCTCTTGCTGCTCGGCTTGTCCTTGGCCCTGTCCTTGCCCTTGCGGTCGGTGCGATCGGTGCGGTCCGTACGCTCAGAGTCGGCGCGTTCGCTGCGGTCCAGGCGCTCGCGTTCACGCTCCTTGGTCTTGCGGCGGACCGTCTCCTTCTCCTTCTCCTTTTCCTTCTCCGACTCGCTCTCGTCGCTGATCTCCTTGCGCTGCTTCTTCTTGGCCTTGAGCTGAGCAGGTGCGGGGCGCGCACGCTTGGGGCTCGGCTTGGGGCTAGGCGCAGCAACTTCAGACTCGTCCGCGGACGAGTCTTCGTCGCTCGAGGCGATGACGTTCTTGCGCGAGCGGCGCTTGCGGTCGTTGGCAGGGCGCGGAGGGGTGGATGTAGGGGGCATCGGCGCAGGGGCAGCCTTGGGCGGCGGCGCAGGCGCAGACTTGGACCTGGGCGGGACCGGTGCCTGCTTCTTGGGCTTGTCCGGAGGCGTGAGGCTGCCGCTAGACGTCTCGCCCGAGGGCGAGAGGACACGGCGGCCACGGCGCGTCGCGGCAGGGCGAACACCGACCTCGGCCTCGGACTCGGGCTCAGAGTTGCTGTCAGAGCGCACGACGGTCAGCTCGGTGGCGTCCGACTCGGCGCCCGAGAGCTCTTCCTCTCCCTCGTCCTGGGTGGCGCGCGGGAGAGACGAAAGCGCAGACGACGGGGCCTCCTGGGGAGGCTGGGTGGCGGTAACGGGCGTGACGGGTGGCTCGGCAGCAGCAGCCATGACAGCATCGCCATCGGCGTCGGTTTCCTCAACCTTTACCTTCGCTTCGACGGCCTCAACAGGCGATGCGGCGCGGGCGACGACAGGGTCGATATCCATAGCTTCAGCGGGGGCGGCAGTCGGTGCAGCCTCGTCGTCGGTCTCGTCGCGGTCGACGTGTTCAGGATCGGCCGCTACCTGTGGCTCGGGTTCGGGCTGAGGCTCAGCGGCGACCTCGATCTCAACAGGGGTTGCCTCTGGTTCCTCCTCCTCCGCCTCCTCCTCCTCCTCAGGCTTCTCGCCTTCGTTGGGCTTCTCCTCTTCCTCCTCCACAGCAATCTTCTCATCCAGAGGCTCCTCCACGTCAGCCTCAGACTGAGACCGCGAAGGCTCGGCGTCGGCCTCCGCCTCCACTTCGTCCTCCTCCATCTCCTCGTCGGACTCGTCTTTCCCGGGGCCAGCGCGCCAGACCTCCCACTCGCCAGAGGAGCGGTACTGCCTGGCCTTTGCGGCGGCGGCCTCCTCGAGCTCGCGACGGCGCCAGCCGCGGACGGCACCGAGGAGCTCGCCGAGATCGATGCGCTTACGGGCGCGCTGTCCGCTCACGCCATGGAACGTCTGGCCGTTGACCAACCTGCGCATTTGGGAAAACGCGCAGTCGGTGGTCACGGTACACGCGCACGACTGGAAGGTGCCGAAGATGTTGGTCAGGATGGCATCAAACTTTGTGCCCAGAACGTCCATGACGCCAGACGGGATGCCGGGCTTGTTGGCCGAGTTCTTGAGCGTCGAGTCGATGACGGCACGCAGGGTGTGTACGACATGCTGGTCGTCCCACTCCCAACCGAGAATAATCTCCTCGTTCCTGCCAATTTCTCTCGCGGCAAAGATACCAAAGCAGAGCTTTGGCGTGTTGTTGTCGTCGGCGCGGAAGAAGATTGGGCGGATGACGGCATTCGGGTGGCAACCGCTGCGCACAAAGCGCAACTCGTTTCCGTACGAGCGCGCATCCAGAATGAGGTTGACGGGCGGCCCAACCGACCGCACGTAGGGTTTGGGGACGCCAAGCGCCGAGTACTGGTTGATGGGATCGAGGCGGTACGAGGCGGCGTCGAGAATCTCGCCACGGAACTCACCCACAAAGCCTCCGAGGGAGATTTGGTCAAGGGCAAAGACACCATAGAGAGTGGGGCGAGGGTAGATGCCAGAGCTGGGCTCAATATACTTGAGCGGCAGGTAGCATGCAGAGGCCGATTCTTCAATCTGTCGAATGGTTGTCGATGCTTCGAGCGCGGAGAGACTGGGACCAGAGAGGAAGACGGGGGGGACGGGGGGTGCAAGGATGGAAAAGTCGGGTGGGGAGAGGAGGGTGTCGGGTGAGAGGCGCAGACCGGTCTCTGTTGGGGAGGGAAGGCCAGAATCGTGGTGCACTGGACGGGACTTGCGTGGTGCCTCGTCGTCGCCGTCCGCCCACTCGTGATACAGCTGCGTCATGGCCTGCCTACAAGCTCGGCCACGCAGCAGATTGTCCTTGAGAGGGGTGTACTCGAGTTCCCAAGGCAGAATGCGAAAGTACTCCTCGTCCTCCTGAGCATCCTTTAGACTCGCGGCGGTCGACCGCGGCTTGCCAGGATGGCTGCGACGTTTGGGCTTGGTCGATGTCGGAGGGCCCATGCCGCCAGGAGAATCTCGGGTCTCTTCTGTCGCTTCTGGTGTCTCCTTGGTCGCACTCTCAGCAGGTCGTGGCCGTTTTGTCTTTGGCCGCTTGCGCTGTTCTGTATCTTCTGTCGGTGTCGCGACGCCGCGGCGTGCGTCGTAGTTTGCACGAGCCTGGAGCTGGAGACCGCGGGCCTGCTCTGCGGTGAACGGCAGCGTGCGGGGAAGGCACAGCTCACACAGAAAGACGTCGGGGAGGCGAGATTCGTCGCGGTAGCCGAAACACAAAGCGTGCTCCCACGCATTACAGCGCTCGCACAGCACAGTGAAGCCATCGTCCTCTGTGAGACCGCATATGCAGCGAATCAATGTGTTGTCGGCGCCCATCCAATGAGGTGGACGTTCGTCGGTACTGCCGTGCGCCTCGGTCGAAGAGTGCCGGGAGGGTCCTGCGGCAGCGTTGCGTTTGCGCTTCTTCTTGGGCGGTTTACTGCTGCTGCTGGGAGCGTCGGGGCTGGGGGCGGAGGGAGTGGGGAGGCCGGCTGGGGATGAGGGAGTTTGGTTGGAGGTGACTGAAACAACGGAAGGTGCGCTAGGAGCGCCAATGTTGGGCGAGTCGTGGGGTGGTGTACGCGGATAGCTGGGGCCTGGTTCTCGCTCAGCGATAGTAGGCATGGGCTGGGGTGCGACAGCAGAAAAGTTGAGCAGGAGCGCAGCGGCCTCTTCGGAGGGGCCGGATCCAGGGGGTGATCGCCGAGGGGTTGGAGCGGGTGGTGTGCGCCAGCCGTTGGGGTTCTCCCCAACGGTGAGATGAGCAGACGCGCTGGATGGTGTTTGAAGTCCACGAGGCTTGTCCAGAGCACTGCTGCTGGCTGGCGGTGGTTTCACTCGCGGACCGTCGACACTGATGCTCCCATCCTCTCCACGACCCTCATCTTCCGTCTCATCGCCAGCTTCAAACGAGTGCATGGCTGCGTCCTCATCGCCAGCATGGGTAGTCTGGAGTGCTGGCCGGTCTGGTAGTGGTGATCGAAGGACGGGGCCGCCGACGGGTGGCCGGGCATCCAGTTCGCCACTCATGATGTCGAACAGTGGGTGGTGCCCGTGGAGCCACGAGCGGGATTATGCTGCTTGGAGGAGCAGCGGGTGGCGAGGGGGCTCGTCACAGGCAGGAATTGTGGGGGCGAGGGTGAAGAAAAGAGTGTTGAAAGCAAGGTGGGTGATGTGGTTGAGGGACGGGGGAGGAGACGACCAAGTGAACAGGTGTTATTCTATACTGTCTGGTGGGTGTCAGGCCGGGGGGGGAGGGTGGGGAGGCGAGTGGACCGTTAAAGGAGACTCGATGGTGATGGGAGAAGGGGGGAGAGGGACGAGATGATAGACATTCACGAGGGGGAAGAAATGCGAGTTGTCGAGTGTGGGTGACAATGTGAGCGGGTGCGAGACGAGACGTCGACGAAAGCGGTGGGAACGGGAGTTGTGGAAAAAAAAAACGACAGTCGTCGTGCGCGCGCGTCCAGGCAATCGTCGTCGTGTCTCAGAGTAGGAAGGTAATAGTCGAAGGGGAGGGGGGCAGGATGCGGGAAGGTGGTTGATGTGGCAGTGGGAAGGGGGCAATTGTCGCAGATGTGTTGGATGGAAAGCTTGTCGGAGCAGGGGGTGGGTTGCTGGATACTAGTGGTGCTGTTCTGGTGTGTGTGGATACTTTTGTGGTGTCAACAGGTGGTGGTGGTGGTGGTTGTGGTGTTGTGGATAGATGTTAGGATGGCATGGAGGGGTGAATGGGTAGAGAGCAAACGGGGGACGATGGCGAGGGGGTGGGTAGTGGGGGGAGGGGGAGAGAGAGAGCACAGCGAAGAAACATCAAAGGGCAAAAACACAAAAATGGATCCTGAGTAGGGTCCTTCTCTTTTTGTCGCCAGCCTGGCAGCCAGGCGGCGGTTGCGTGGCGCATACACTCTCATCCACTCATCCACTCATCCTCTCATCCACTCATCCACTTTCGACTCGCTCACCTGACCACCACCCAACTTTTTGCTCGCTGTAGTTTTTTTTTTCCTCTCTTCCTTTGCCTCGTTGCCTGGCTGGCTGTTCATTTTTTTTTTTTCTTCTTTCCTTCTGTGGCTGCACCCCTCGGCCGCGCGGCGTCGCGCTCCAAACCACTAGGCAAACACACACTGACCTCAGGGGAATTAGTGAGGGTAAACGAGAGGGCGGAAGTATTTCCACGCGAGTGGCTATTAAAGTGGGATACAATATAAATAGTTGCTTCTGCCGTATTATGTAATCAGTCCTGTCGCGTTTCGACCATCATTCCATTCTGCCACTCAGGCCACTCACTGACGGATGCAGCGGCCAGGCCACCACCAGACACCAACAACTCACTTCCACTCGCCACCTACATCTTCCACCACCATCCATCCATCTCCCCCACCCCACTCACCTCTCACCACGTCTCTCCGAATCGACTCAGGGCGATACGGATCACCACTTCGCCCGAACGAGACGTACGAGGCGGCACAGGGAGAGCCCTTTCGTTTTCTCTTCTTCTCTCTAGACTTGTTGAAAAATACCGACAACCAGCAAAACACGACCTCCTCGTGCTGAACGCCTGACACACATTCATCTCCTCGCCTGACTGGCACCCACAACCCCCCGGAGCATACACAGCAAAAATGTCGGGCAGGCCGAAGAAGGATATGTCCCAGTTCAGCTACAGTGCGATGAGCAGTCTCGTCGTTAACCAGGGTGAGTACCCTTTGTTGTCATGTCGCTCACGCCTAGAACGCTCTGGTCACCGACATGACGAGCCCACTGGTCAGCCCGAGACTCTTGTCGGCCGTATCAATGTTCGCGAAATGGGATCGCGCGTCCAGCGCGAGGCTCCCAAGGATATGGACAAGAAGCGCGCAAAGGCTCAGGCCGCCCTCTCGCAGGCCGACGCCGTCGAACGCCAGATCCGTCGCGCCCAGGAGACATCCACCGCCCGCTTCGGCGCCGCGGATGTGCTCGCATCAGTCGCCGAGATGGAGGGCCTGAGGTACCGCCCCCGCACCGCAGAGACCAGTGAAGTCTACGAGCTCATGTTGGGACTCGTCCACCAGCAGCTCGGTGACCAGACATCTGAGGTCGTTCGCTCCGCCACCGACACCGTCCTCGAGACCCTCAAGGACGAGGACATGAAGGAGTTTGACAAGCGCAAGGAGGTTGAGTCTGTCGTCGGCGCCGTCAACGAGGACTCTTGGGGACAGCTCGTCAACCTCAGCAAGAAGATTACCGACTATGCCGACGAGGAGGAGAACAACGCCGGTGACGACCGTCAGCGCGCTGTCGATGCCGAGGGTGTTGCCGTCCTCTTTGAGGATGACGAGGACGACGATGAGGAGGACTTTGAGATCAAGGACGGCGACTCGGAGGACGAGGACGGTGATGAGGACGAGGAGGAGGAGGTCGGTGAAGCCGAGCCCATGGACGAGGATGACGACGCGGTCGTGCTTGGCAAGGAGGGGACAAGGCAGAAGGACAAGTCCGACAAGATCTCGCCGCACGACATTGACGGTTTCTGGCTTCAGCGTCTCATTGGATCCTACTACCCCGACCAGGTCGAGGCCGCCGACTTCACCACCAAGGCCCTCGAGCTCCTCGGTTCCGAGGCCGACGCGCGCGACCTCGAGAACGGACTCGCCGATCTCTTTAGTTACGAAAACTTCGACCTTGTCGCCACCCTGACCAAGAACCGCGAGCTCATCGTTTGGTGCACACGACTGGCACGTTCCAACGACGAAGAGCGCCAGGACGTCGAGGTCGCGATGCGCGAGAAGGGTGTCGGATGGATCCTCCGCGAGCTGCGCGGCGGCCGCAACGCCGACGACCAGGCGGCCCCCACCGCTGTCCCCACCAAGGCCACGCTTGCCCCCGGATCAGTCGCCCAGCCTCGCCGCGTCATTGACATTGACTCGCTCATCTTCACCGAGGGCGGCCACCTCATGTCCCGCAAAAAGGTCAAGCTCCCCGAGGGCTCGTTCAAGCGTCAGTTCAAGGGCTATGAGGAGATTCACGTCCCCGAGCCTAAGCGCCGTGAGCTCGTTCCCGGAGAGCTCGTCCCCGTAACCGCCATGCCCGACTGGACCCAGCCCGTCTGGCAGAGTGTCAACGCTACCAAGCTCAACACCATTCAGAGCAAGGTTTATCCCGTCGCTTTCGAGTCCAACGAGCCCATGCTCATCTGTGCCCCCACCGGTGCCGGAAAGACCAATTGTGCGGCCCTTGCGATGCTTCACACCATTGGCCAGTTCCGCGACCCCGAGACCGGCATTATCGACCGCGACTCGTTCAAGATCATTTACGTCTCGCCCATGAAGGCGCTTGTCCAGGAGCAGGTTACTGCATTCAGCAAGCGCTTTGCTGCCCTTGACATCAAGGTTGCAGAGCTCACCGGAGACTCGCAGCTCACCAAGCAGCAGATCAGCGAGACTCAGATCATTGTCACAACGCCCGAGAAGTGGGATGTCATTACCCGCAAGGCTACTGACACCTCGTACACCAACCTTGTCCGCCTCATCATTGTCGACGAGATCCACCTGCTTCACGATGACCGTGGACCCGTTCTCGAGTCGATTCTTGCCCGTACTATCCGCCGCATGGACCAGACCCACGATGAGGTCCGTGTCGTCGGTCTCTCGGCCACACTGCCCAACTACAAGGATGTCGCCGCCTTCCTCCGTGTCGACGTCAACAAGGGCCTCTTCTTCTTTGATGCCTCGTACCGTCCCGTCGGCCTCAAGCAGCAGTTTATCGGTGTTACCGAGAAGAAGGCTATCAAGCGTCTGCAGACCATCAACGAGGTCTGTTACGAAAAGGTCCTCAACCAGGCCGGCAAATCGCAGACCCTCGTGTTTGTCCACTCCCGTAAGGAGACCGCCAAGACCGCCAAATTCCTCCGCGACATGGCCATGGAGAAGGAGACTCTCACTCAGTTTATCAACCCCGAGGGTGCGTCCCGCGAGGTTCTCATCCAGGAGTCTGAGGACACCAAGGACCTCAATCTCAAGGACCTCTTGCCGTTTGGCTTTGGTATCCACCACGCTGGTATGACCCGCGAGGATCGTACCACTGTCGAAGACCTCTTCATGGACGGCCACATTCAGGTGCTGGTTTGTACCGCCACCCTTGCCTGGGGTGTCAACCTCCCCGCCCACACTGTCATCATCAAGGGTACCCAGGTGTACAACCCCGAGAAGGGTCGCTGGTCGGAGCTCTCGCCCCAGGACGT
This sequence comes from Apiotrichum akiyoshidainum, assembly GCA_002973495.1. Lineage (NCBI taxonomy): Eukaryota > Fungi > Basidiomycota > Tremellomycetes > Trichosporonales > Trichosporonaceae > Apiotrichum > Apiotrichum akiyoshidainum. The sequence goes on from PQXP01000006.1 coordinate 177,696, forward strand.
GCTCCAGATGCTCGGTCGTGCCGGTCGTCCCCAGTTCGACACGTACGGCGAGGGTATCATCATCACCAACCACGGAGAGCTCCAGTACTACACCTCGCTCATGAACCAGCAGCTGCCGATCGAGTCGCAGTTTGTCTCGCGCATGGTTGACAACCTCAACGCTGAGATTGTTCTCGGTTCGGTCCGCAACCGTGACGAGGGTGTCCAGTGGCTCGGCTACACCTACCTGTACGTCCGTATGCTCGGCTCCCCCGCGCTGTACAACGTCGGCGCCGACTACCTCGACGGTGACGACGCTCTCATTCAGAAGCGTGCAGACCTTATCCACTCGGCGGCGGTTCTCCTGGAGAAGGGCGGCCTCATCCGTTACGACCGTGCCACTGGTGTCCTCCAGTCGACCGACCTTGGTCGCATCGCATCGCACTACTACGTCACCTACAGCTCGATGGCGACCTACAACAAGCACCTCAAGCCCAACCTCGGCCTCATCGACCTGTTCCGCGTCTTTGCCCTCTCGAACGAGTTCAAACTGATTCCTGTTCGTCAGGAGGAGAAGCTTGAGCTTGCCAAGCTTCTCGAGCGTGTCCCCATCCCCGTCAAGGAGAGCGTCGACGAGCCTGTCGCCAAGGTCAATGTCCTCCTTCAGGCGTACATCTCGCAGCTCAAGCTCGCTGGTTTCGACATTGTTACCGACATGGTCTTCATCCAGCAGTCGGCCGGCCGTATCCTCCGCTCCATGTTCGAGATTTGTCTCAAGAAGGGCTGGGCCCAGCCCACGCGCTTGCTGCTCGACATGTGTAAGATGGTTGAGCGCCGCATGTGGAAGTCGATGTCGCCTCTCCGCCAGTTCCCCCGCATCCGCCCCGAGATTGTGACTCGCGCCGAGCGCAAGGAGTTCCCCTGGCACCGCTACTTTGACCTTGACGCTGCTGAGCTCGGCGAGCTGATCGGCCTCCCCAAGAGCGGCCAACTCATCGAGTCCTACGTGCACAAGTTCCCCCGTCTGGACCTGCAGGCGCACGTGCTTCCCCTCACCCGCTCGCTCCTCAAGATCAACGTTACCATTACGCCCGACTTCCAGTGGGACCACGACATTCACGGCTCGACCCAGGCGTTCTGGATCATTGTCGAGGACGTTGATGGCGAGCGCATCCTGTTCCACGACTCGTTCCTCCTCCGTGAGCGCTTCGCTACCGACGAGCACTACATCACCATCACCGTTCCCATCTCCGAGCCTGTGCCTCCCAACTACTACATCTCCGTCATCTCTGACCGCTGGATGAACTCGGAGACTCGTCTGCCCGTCTCGTTCCAGCACCTGATTCGCCCCGAGCCGTTCCCGCCCCACACCCCGCTGCTCGAGCTGCAGCCTCTTCCTGTGTCGGCGCTCAACAACAAGGCCTACCAGGCCCTGTACCCGTTTGAGACGTTCAACAAGATCCAGACCCAGGTGTTCCAGGCTCTGTTCACCACCGACGACAACGTGCTCATAGGTGCGCCGACCGGCTCGGGCAAGACCTTCTGTGCCGAGTTTGCCCTGCTCCGCCTGTGGGCCAAGCGCGACCCCCCTCGCGCGGTCTGCATTGAGCCGTACCAGGAGATGGTCGACATGCGCGTCACCGAGTGGGCCAAGAAGTTTGCGCCGCTGCAGAAGGAGGTCGTCGCTCTTACTGGTGAGGCGACTGCTGACCTCGCGCTGCTGCGCAAGGCCGACATTGTCGTCTGTACACCTGCTCAGTGGGACCTTCTTTCGCGCAGGTGGAAGACCCGTAAGGATGTGCAGTCAATCGGCCTGTTTATTGCCGACGAGCTCCAGCTCATTGGTGGCGACGTCGGCTCCACTTACGAGGTGATCGTCTCGCGTACCCGCTACGTCTCGCAGCAGACCGACACGCCGACACGTATCGTTGCCTGCTCGGTCTCGCTCGCCAACGCGCGTGACCTCGGTGACTGGATCGGTGCCGCCTCGCAGAATGTTTTCAACTTTTCGCCGTCGGCACGTCCCCTTCCCCTCGAGGTCCACCTGCAGAGCTTCAACGTGCCCCACTTCCCCTCGCTCATGCTTGCCATGGCCAAGCCGGCGTACCTCGCAATGGTTGAGAACGCTGCTTCTCGTCCGACGATTGTGTTCGTCGCATCGCGCAAGCAGACCAAGCTCACCGCCAACGACATTCTCACCTACGTCCTCGCCGATGATGACGAGGAGCGCTTCCTGAATGTCGACCGTGACGAGCTCGAGCCCCACCTTGCCCGTCTTGACGACAAGGACCTCGCCGAGACCCTCAAGTATGGTATCGGCTTCTACCACGAGGCGCTCAGCAAGGTCGACAAGCGCATTGTGACTGCTCTCTTTGAGAGCGGTGCCATCAAGGTGCTCGTCGCGTCCAAGGACACTGCGTGGTCTCTCCCTGTCTCGTCGTACATGGTGATCATCATGGGTGTCCAGTACTTTGACGGCCAGGAGCACCGCTACGTCGACTACGCCATCGCCGACGTGCTCCAGATGATGGGTCGCGCGTGTCGCCCCATGATTGACAGCTCGTCTCGCTGCGTCCTCATGTGCCAGCAGACCCGCAAGGACTTCTTCAAGAAGTTCCTCAACGAGGCGCTCCCCGTCGAGTCGTCGCTCCCGACGTACCTCCACGACCACTTCAACGCCGAGATTGTCGCCAAGACTATCGAGAACAAGCAGGAAGCCGTCGACTGGTGCACATGGACGTGGTTCTACCGCCGCCTGTCGCAGAACCCCGGTTTCTACAACCTCCAGGGCACCACCCCGACGCACGTCGCCGAGTACCTCTCCGAGCTTGTCGAGAACACTGTCAACGACCTCGAGCAGTCTGACTGTATCATTGTGCAGGACGACATGGACCTCCTGCCCAACAACCTGGGTATGATCGCGTCGTTCTACTACATTTCGTACGTCACCGTCGAGACGTTCTCGGCGTCGATCAAGGAGACGACCAAGCTCAAGGGCCTCCTCGAGATTGTCTCGTCGGCGCACGAGTTCGAGACGGTCCCGATTCGCCACCACGAGGACGCGCTCCTCGAGCGTATCTACGACCGCGTTCCCGTCAAGGTGTCCAAGCCCGACTTCCACTCGCCGTACTTCAAGACCTACCTCCTTTTGCAGGCGCACTTCAGCAGGATGAACCTCCCTGCCGACCTCGCGATCGACCAGGCTTCGATCCTCGGCAAGATTACAGGTCTTCTTTCCGCCTGCGTCGACGTCATGTCCTCCAAGTCGTACCTCAACTGTCTCGGTGCCATGGACCTGTCGCAGATGTGCGTGCAGGGTGTCTGGGACCGCGACTCGCCTCTCAAGCAGGTGCCTTACTTTGATGCCGACGTGCTTGCGCGCTTCAAGAAGGCCAACCTCGACAGCGTGTACGACATTATGGAGCTTGAGGATGACCAGCGTACCGAACTGCTGCAGATGTCGGACCGCCAGCTTGCACGTGTCGCCAAGTTTGTCAACAGCTACCCGAACATTGAGGTTGCTTTCGAGGTCGAGGACGAGGACTCGCTCGACAGCTCCACCCCCGTCACTGTTGCCGTCACGCTCGACCGCGAAGCCGACGACGAGAATCCCGACGACATGGCCGCCGACGCCCCTCACTTCCCCCACCGCAAGCTCGTGCAGTGGTGGATTGTTGTCGGCGACAAGAACACCAAGAACCTGTACGCCATCAAAAAGGTCACTGTCAAGCAGCGCCTCGAGGCCAAGCTCGACTTCAACCTCCCCACAGGCACACATCGCGACCTCAAGCTGTACCTCATCTGCGACAGCTACGCCGGCGCAGACCAGGACTTTGACCTCCCGGCCCTCAAGGTCGTCGAGGGCGAGGACAGCGACGACGACGACGACGACGACAGCGACGACGCGATGGATGAGGACTAGGACTGATTGCGTGCGAGTGGACAAGGCGAGGCGCCAATGGAGTCGAGAGAGTATCAAGTAGAGTAGAGTAGCTAGGAGAAAACTGTACTACAACTGCATCAATGCAACTATTGCTAGAGACTGGGCGCAAGGATGGGCAGCAGAGAGCTTGACCGACGGTGACCGCTGTGGTCAATCTCGTTCATAGTGAAGCTGAGTCGGCATGAATGTACATACCGGTTCTGGGAGACAAGAATAAGTCTCCGCATCCCCAGAGTGGAAGATCGATCGTCGTGGGACCTGAAAACATCACTCCTTCTGCTCGACGCGTCACAAGTATCGCCTGATACACAACATGACAGATAGGTTGGCGCAGGAGGAGTGGAAGTCGCTGCGGAACTGCGCTCCAGCGCGCTGCCTCCCGCTCCCGCTCAGACGCCTCTATCCCAGCCTTCATCATCATGTATACATGTCACTCGTGAGCTAATCTCGTTAACGTTCGCTACTTTACTGCTGCTGCTGCTGCTGCTGCTGCTGCTGCTGCTGGCCACCACCGAGAGCGGAAGAAGCGAGGCCGGCGAGGCCGCCAAGGCCACCAAAGCCGCCACCACCCTGCTGCTGCTGGCCACCCTGCTGCTGCTGCTGTCCTCCAAACTGCTGGACCTTGTCCTCGATAGGAATGTCCTTGCCAGTAGTCTCCTTGAACTTCTGGCGGATCATGTCCGAGATGACCTCGTCCTTGGCCTGCTCAGCGGCGGTCTCGTTGTCCTGGGCACCCTGGCCGAGAGCGTACTGCTGGACAGCGTCGACGCCTGGGTGGGTCAGAATCCGGCCATGAACGATTCTGGATGATGTGGTTGGGACTCACCCTTGTCGAGGTAGTCTTCGTTGAGCTCGCCCTGGGCGCCGCCGCCGCCCATCTCGTTGAGCTTCTGCTCCATGTTGCCGCCCGAGGTGAGGGTGCTGAGGGTCGAAGCGAGGTCGACTGTGAAAGTTAGTACATGGGGGTCCGTGCGCGGTAGAGGGAGGAAGGAATGTATGTTGGTACAGCTCCATGCCATGGCTACAGCAAAATACCCCTGTCAGGTACTAACCCTTCATGCCGCCCTGCTGCTGGCCGCCGCCGCCGAGCTGGTTCTGGGCGACGCTCTGGACAGAGTTGAGGAGATCCATGTTGTTGGTGCTGTTTGGTGTGGTGTAGGGGTGGAAGCGAAAAAGAAGAGAGGTTTGGGGAGTGAGAAAAGCGAGAGCTACTTGCTTTATATGAACGTCAAGGCCAGAGGTTCCACGCACACAGACAGCGATCGTCCGTCACACCCGGCTCCTAAGCGTGACCTTGGTGTGACGCACGACGTCATTTCTGATCATCGCTGGCCCATGTCTTTCTTCGCGTCGTGGCGTTTCGCAGTCGAATCCGCAGCATGCAGCATCAAGGCCGAGCCCCGCGTCCCACATTCTCCCGGACCACACGAACCAACCACAGTTTGTCGACGCGTATTAATTGCCTCGTTCATCTGGCTGTTCCTGTCTCACATCCTGTCTGACAGGACCAGGTCCAGAGACGCGCCTCACATCTGCTTCTTGCACCGTGCTGGCAACATCCTGGGGCGTAGGGTGGACCCTTCACCACTTCGTTCCCCGCCTGCACCATGACGGCATCGAAACGGGCACTACCTTGGCAGCCGCTGACGACCCGGTCCCGTGCTTCGGTCCCTAACTTTGATTTGTCTCGATCACAGCCAACCCGACTGACATCAAAATCAAGTTAAAGTGGCCTCCTTCTGGACGGCTCATTGCCAGCAGTCTACTGCGCAAAGTAGGGAGGTGTTTGAGGGACCAGAGGGGTGTGCCAACCAGCGGCTATGACAAGGCTCACTACGACGCAGCAAACAGAGTTTACATTTCACGTCTCCCAAGTCCTACCTGTGACAGGATAACGCTGACATTGACGTGTAATAGCGCTTCATTGTTGATTCTCACCATCGCGCGGGTTTCTTGGCGTCCTTGGACGGATTCTTTGTCGCGGTGGTCGCATAAGGAATTGTATGGGCCTCGTCTCCGTCGCGGCCAACGAGGAGACGAAGTGAGCCTTTTTGGAGAAACAATCTCAGTGCTCTTAGCCTGGCTGCCGCCTAGGCCACGCCGGGCCAGGCATTGACGGGGCAGCGGGGGCGAGGTCAACATTCGTCTGCAGGAACCCTATCGCTTGTGGTAGCTAATTCATGATCTACAGTTCTAACCGTCATTTCGATGACATCTACTTGGGCAGGGGGGCCGACTTGTCGTTGGCCTTCTGGTCTTCAGAGCGGAGGTCGTCGACGATACCCGAGTTGGCGAGCACCGCGCCGAGCACCGAGTTGTTCTGGAGACGGGCGAGGACCCAGTTCTGCAGGAACTGGGGACCGAGGCGGACCTGCTGGCCATCGCGGAGGGCTGTCTCGGCAGCGAGAATTGCACGCACGTCGTATGTCGACGCGAAGACCTCGGGGATACCGCGCTCGACGCCGAGAAGCTTGTACACGGCCTCCATGGGGGTACGAACGCTGTACTCGGTTGTGAAAATGCAGTCACGCTGAGCGGACTCGGCAAACTGGCCGACAAAGGCAAAGTTGACGGCGCCCTCGGGGACGACGTCGGGGCGGTCGCCCATCTGGCGAGGCATGAAGAAGGAGGTCACGTAGGGCATCATTGTCGGGACGGTCTTGGCACCGGTAGCCGCGAGCTCGGGAATRTCCWCCTYGGKGWCMCCRAGGTGGTACAGCCATTCCTGCGTAATCTCCTCGCCGGTGCACTCGGCCATTGACTTCTTGACATAGTCTCCGGGGATGTCGACGAAGAGCGAGTACAGCCAGACGACAATCTGGTCCTTGGGCTGGTTCTTGAAGTGGGGCTGGCGGTTAACGGTCCACGAGAGGAGCCACTTGGAGTCTTTGGCGCTGACAATGCCGCCAGTGACGACCTTGCCGGAGAACGGGTCCCGCTTGCAGATCTTCTGGATGTACGCCGGGATACGCTTGTCGAGCGTCGTGACGGTAGCAGCCTGCCACTTGGTCTCGTCGACGTGGTCACCAAAGACTTCCGGTTTGCCGAACGAGGCCGGGTCCTGCTTGGCAATGTTGCGCCAGAGATCCCAGGCGGGAGCGGGGCCGCGGAGAAGCTTGGCGGGGGTCTTGTGGTCTCCGTTGTCCGAGTTCTCGGTGAGAGAGCCAATGGTGATAAAGACGAGGTCGTTCTCGGTCAGCTCGGTGCTGCCCTGGGCACCTTCCGACACCCAGTGGACCCGAGTTGCTTGCTTCTTCTCGGCGGTAATGTCAAAGTCGACGTCGGTGACGGTCGTGCCAAACTTGAAGTTGACACCGTGGTCGAGGAGGTACTTGCGGAGGGGGAGGACGAACGACTCGTACTGGTTGTACTTTGTGAACTTGAGAGCACTGAGGTCGGGAAGACCGCTAATGTGGTGAATAAAGCGGTGCACGTAGAGCTTCATCTCGAGCGCCGAGTGCCACTCCTCAAACGCAAACATGGTGCGCCAGTAGAGCCAGAACGTCGAGTCGAGGAACTCCTTGCTGACGACCTCATTGATGCGCTTGTTGGCGAGCGAGTCGGATGTGGCGAGGTAGAGTTTGGAGAGGTCGTCAAGGGCCTTGGGGCTCATGTTGAACTTGCCGTCGGTATGGGCGTCCTCACCACGGTTGTGGGTCACGCGGCACAGCGAGTAGTTGGGGTCGTCCTTGTTGAGCCAGTAAAACTCGTCGAGAACGCTCGCGTCGGGCACCTCAAGTGAGGGGATTGAGCGGAACAGGTCCCACAGACACTCGTAGTGGTTCTCGAGCTCGCGGCCGCCGCGAATGACAAAACCCCGCTCTGGCTCCTCGATACCGTCGAGCGCGCCGCCGAGAAGTTTTGACTCCTCAAAGATTGTAATCTTGCTGCCGTCCATGTGGGCGTCGCGGATAAGGAAGACGGCGCCGGCGAGGCCAGCGAGGCCCGAGCCGACAAAGTAGGCGCTCTTGTTCTCAACGCCCTCGGGCTTGCGGGGACGGGCAAACGCCTCATAGTTGCCACTCGTGTAGGTGGTGGTAGTGTGCACCATAGTGTCGTTGTTGCTGTTGTTGTTGTTCTGTGCTGGTTACTGTGATAGCGCTTGTCATCTCCTCTGGACCTTGACAATTATATATAAGCCCCCAAGACGCGGTCTCTTGAGCGTGCGGTAAGAATAGCACTCGCCCTCGGCGCCGTGCCGACGCGAGAACAAAGGTCCCATTGTTCTCACACTGATCGGGCAGTACCTCTTGCATTGTCCAATGTCGGTAATCGCAGCGGACGATGATCCGGGCGGCTGCAGCCGCATGCGTATCCTCGTCGACCGCGGTGACTGCTCACCGCCATCACAGCTACGCACGCACAGACAATAGAAATGAAACTGACCTCGCAGGGTCGTGGGCCGATATCTGCGACACTGACACAGTGTGGGAAACCCGTGCGCACGTCCGCTTGTCAGTGCCGCACACGTTGTCATTTCTATACGGATAACATCTGCAGACGGCCAACCTCACGCCCTCGGGTCATCATAAAGGATCAGAAGGCGCCCAGTATGGCAACATGCAGTCGTGTGTATTCGGATCGAGATGACAACGCCCACAAGGGAAGTACAGTGGCGTATCCAGTGCCGCAAGACTCCGAGTAAAAGAGAGTGGTGATACTGTCATTGGTATCCAGGTGTTAGCGGGGGCCGATGAGCGCGATCATGTCCCTGCACGTCGGGCCGCATGATCTTCGCGGTGCTCTCTGCATCGGCTGCCCGTTCGGTGAATAACGGAGTGAGCCACGCAAGTGGCGTCGGTTCTGCTGTTGTTCCGACTTCGACCCTTGGGCCCTGGCGCGGCCTGGTTCGACCGTCTCCACCCTCGTCGCTCCGGTCGAGTATGGTAGACACAGGGATGCATGTATAACATCGTGGTTGGCAGGGTACAGGATCCTCATCTTGAGGCGGTGGTTGGTGTCTTCAGGTTACTACAGAATGGGCGGAGTTAATTGCGTTCTTCTCATGGCTATCAGTTTTTCGTTCTGGGGTGAAACGTTGTATTTTGTCGCGCGCGTCGTTCGTCAATGTTTAATGGGTTTTAGGCAAAGGATTGTGAGTTGCTGCAGGTGTGGGTTACTTGTGGCCACGGTCACCACCAACGGTTGTCCAGCCATCGGTCGACGCACGAGCGGGCTTCTTGACTGGCGAGAGCGGGGGTGGAGTGGTCTTCTTTGGCGAAGCAGAGCCGGGGACATGGCGAGGTGCCGAAGGTTGAGTCGTCCCGTTGGCCGACGAGCGCGAACCGTTGGGAGGGAGGTTGGCTGGGCGGCTCTTCGTGGGCGAGCGGCTCGAGTTGGAGTTGCGGCGGTTCGCGTCCTTCTTGCCCTCTGGTTTGCTGGTACGAATTTCAAGCTTGAGCTCATCCGTGTTGGACATGCGGCGAGGAGGTACACTGCTGGTGCTTGAACGACGTGCCCATGGTGAGGTGGTTGCAGTGGGGGAAGGAAGGGACTCCCACTCAATTCCAAGGACGGTCGAGTTGTTCAGACTGTTTGTGCCAGAGGAACGGCGCACCATAACGGGGCTTGAGCAGGGAGGAGTCGTCGCAGTCATAAGGGACGTGCTGCTTCCAGTCGTTGTGCGTGATAAGGTTGGGAGCTCTGTCGGCGAGTGACGGTCTGGAGATGGCGAGAGTTCAAGAGCCTTGGTGTTGGTAACCTCATCGTCAAACTCGAAGGACGGAGGCTGGAGTTGACACTCGAGCCAGGTCTGCTTGGTGAGGATGGCAGAGTGCACAAACTCGATAGGAATGAGGGTCGACTTCTTTGAAGCAGCCACACGCCACTCGCCCTTTCCGCCACGGCCGATCCAACGCAGAACGCGGAAGTTGGGCATGCGACGCAGGAACTTGCGAAGATCCCGAACATCTACAGCGCCAGCATCGCCGTCGGTTTCGGCCAGCTTCTCCGACAGGAAGAGGGGCAGATCTGCTTCCTCCTTGTTGTCCTTGCGCTTCTTCGCCTTGCCCTTGGTGACAACCGAGTTGTACTTGGGTTCGCTTGTGAGACACAGCTCGACGAGCTCGGGGACGTGACCAAACGCGTTCGACATGGTAACCTTGGGTAAGCTGTGACCAGACTCTCCACTGCTTACAATGTCTGAGAATTGACACTTGAGCGCGACCTGAATCCTGGTGAGTTGTGGGCAGCTAGTGACGAGCTGCTCAAGCTGGGCAACGTCCATCTCCCACCAGTCGAGGCAAAGGTTATGGAGAGTGCTGCCTTCATCGCAGATGGCCTCGAGAAGGTCATCCGGGATTGGGAGCGGCGCATGACTTGGGGTGCGCGGAGGCGGGGCAATGCGCTGCGGGGGGAAGGGAAGGCTTGCCGCTGGGTGAAGAAGACGGCGAACGCTAAACGTGCGGAGCTGCCTGAATGGGACCTCTTGCAGAGAGCCCAGGTGATCCAAGACCCAACTGGGGGTTAGATGCGACAAGTACCTTTACTCACGAGTGGTGGGCACCAATCTCGGGAATGTCAATCTCGAGGCTGCGGAACGTGGTCGGCCAGCTGTTGATCTGACCCCATGGGTTCTTTCCGAGGCGGCCTAGACGTCAGTTCTTACCAGCGGGGGATACCTACCCTCAACGTCGTTCAGGTGGAGGCTTTCCAGCACCGAGCACTCCTCGACGATTGTACGCAAGCAGTCGGCGGTAAACTTGAGGCCGGTGGTGCCAAGGGACAGGTGGCGGAGGCTGCGAAGAGCACCAAACGCACCGATCGACTCGCAGAGCCTGGCGTCAAGGAAGTGAGTCGAGATGGAGAGTGTGTGCAGGCGAGGTGGGGTTCCGAAGTCGAGCTGCGACAAGATCTGCAGATGCGTACCAAGTGAACGGGCCTTCGGAGGTCAGACAACATTCCACACTGGGGATACTCACGCCTGCGCCGCTGAGGTTCTCGAGGGTGAGCGTCTCCAGATCTTCCCAGGCAATACCCAGTGCATGACCCCCAAGTCCGATTGCGCGGGGACGCGTGCTGCTGTCGTCCTCGTCAACAGGGGCAAGTTCAAAGCCCGGGGGCACGACCAGCTGAGGGTCGATGGTGAGACGAGGGTAGGTCGGTGGCGTGTTCACCTCGCCAGGGTGAATAGCCGGGCTGACGATCTTGAGGACGCGGAGGTTGCGGAGAGTAGAGATGACCTGAAGTGAGCACATGTGTCATTCTACCCCGTACCTTCCACATGGAGCCGCCGACGCCAAATCCAGTCTCCCAGATGAGCTCCTCGAGGCCGGTCATGTTACTGAGGAGGTTTGAGGCAAACTCCCATGTCTCCATGCGGTCAATTGAACGAGTGACGGGGTTGACGTCCAGAGGAATGTGTGCGGGACACGGATGAGTAAAGCGCAACACACGGACGCGGGCGGCATTTGCGGGGTACCTTTGCTGGTCAGCGGCGGTGGGGAAAAGGGGCGCACAGCAGGTAGAGAAAACATACCTCAGAAGCGAGAGGAGCTTGGCCTTGTCGGCGCGGGCCGGGCAACAGTTTGTACTCGGGCTTGAGATATCCAGGGGGCTCAGGCCCGGAGTGCCGGCGATCGCAATCTCTACGTTGAGTTCGCGATAGAGCTGAGCACACGCAGCATCGTGGAGCACGGTGTTGCCGCTAAGTAGGCAGGGAGCGACAGTCGCTGGGTCGGTTGCGAAGACGTGTGGGAGGACAGCTGCTTGGGTGGCACGGGTGGGAGCAAAGTGTAGGCAAGGTGATGCGGTAAGGGAAGGGTACAGCCGAGGACACGGGGGTCAGTGTCTGTGCGAACGAGGGAAGCGAGTCAGAATGGGTGGCGAGACGACTGTCGGGCGCGTTCGCAATCAGAGGTCCTCAGCATGATCCTGGTCGCAGTGACAAGGAACGAGCGGCGGACGATGCGAATGCGATGGCCTGCGATACGACCCAAATGGAGTGACCTACTGAGGAACAGTGAACTTGGGCTCGCTTCCACTCCCGCCCTACTGTCGTCGGTTGACGTCTGGGGCATTGAGGTTGATGGGTGGTGGTGTGCGGAAGGGCGAGGGTGAGAGCAATGGGTAGGTGGTGTTGGGGTATGAGGGGATAAGGGAGGGAGGGAAGTTGGATGGGGAGGAGTGACAAAGAGAGAAAGATGGAGGAGATGTCCAAGAAGTACAAAGGAAAGGAGGGGCGGGGATGATGGAGGGGAAGGGGAAAGCAAAGGAGGACGGATTGTCCTGGCTGATCGAGGGGAGTGTGAACGGTGGGGGGGGGGGGGGGGGGTACGTGTCATGCATGCGAAACAGGCAACGCTCTCTGTGTGATCTCTTGCTGCTGCTGCATCGCTGTCTCGAGAAACAAGGACGGGAGTAAATCTTGGCTCGAGATCCCTTTGTTGCATGTTGAGCGGCGGCAACATTCACCATCGTCGTCTCTCACCATCCTCCCGAGATCCATCCACCACTCTTGCCATTCATCTCCATCCCATCCCATCCTCATCCTCATCCAAGCCACTGTCCTTCACCCACTCAACACGACTCGCCACGACCTTTGACACCGCAGCACCTGCGCACGACTCGTTCTTCCACACCCACACCAACTGCGCCGAGCCAGCGCCAAGGCCAAGGCCTCGACACCAAGACCCCTCGCCGACCCCGTTCGCCCCGTCCCCTCTCGTCCCCTCCGCCTGCTTGAGCACTCCCCCTCCTTTCTATTACTCTCACAATCTTCCACCTCACCAACATGTTCAGCTCAATCAGCTACGTCGCATGTCTCGTCGCGGCTCTCGTTCCGGCCGTCCTTGGTGGGTAGACAAGCATCTGCCGTTGGGATAACCCACTCACATCCAGCCGAGAACGTCGTCTCCACAATCTACTGGCCGGTCATCAACCCCTCGCCCTCGCTGCCGTGGGTCGTCGGACAGAAGAACCTGCTCGCATGGCGCACAGCGAGCGGCACCGGCGTCCAGGCGTTTGACGTCCAGCTGCACAATGTCCAGCACAACGTCCTCTCCGGCTCGATCAAGATTGCCCGCAACGTCCCCCTCCAGCGCGCAAAGTACAGCTACAGCAACTACGGCGGCGAGATCGAGGTCGACCTCGACGGCACCATCCCCGTCGGCGACGGCTACATTGTCGCGTTCGTCGAGTCTGTCCACGGACAGGTCTACACCCTCTCAGACCCATTCTCGATCGTTGCCGACGCCGACAAGCCGTCAAACTACACCGACCGCCCCAGCGGCCTCCCCACCGCCACCGTCACCGCCACCCTCCACGACCTCCCGAACCCCACCATGGACTGGGCACTCACCATGAGCGGCAAGGGCGTCGAAATCACCCCCCCAGCGTGGCTGCAGAACGTAACAAATTAAAGAGACGAGCAGCAGCAGCCCCTGGACTCTCCGACCTCCCCGGCGTGCGTGCGGACATGGTCCACAGTGCCATCTCGTAGGCGCGGCACGGCTGCGCCGATACAGCAGCCGCCGCCCCTGCGGACGCACACACGTCTTGTTTATTTTACTCTCACTGGATGGACACTGTGCTATTAGCGGAAGGGCGCTAGCTCCGGCTGGGCTGCAGCCGTGCTTGAGGCAGACTGTCTGGGTGTGGCAGCAGTTTGCGACATACTACTCACATTCCGACTACTACTGATATTCCGACGGCTACTGATATTCTGACGGCGCTGCTAGCCCGTTCTCGGGCATCAGCGTCAGCCTCGGCGGCATGCTCTTGGCGTCCGCCAAGCGTAAGGCCCGCGCCGCGCTGCCCACACCGCTGAGGGGATTTGCACAGTGCAGTCATGGCTAGCGGACAGCGCACAGCGCACAGCGAACAGCGCACAGCGAACACGATTGTCCCCATACCAGGACCGGCCGCACAGACACGCCCCAGCGACAGACGGCGCGCCTTTCGGAACGGCCACAATAGTCTCGTTCTTGCCTCGCCTCGGAGCTCAGACACCCCTTCAATAGGCCAGCCATGCACGTTTCCCCCAGCATATGATGTCAGTTGCCGCATCAGTTGCGCTCGCGGAACGGACCAGCCTGGGGCGGCAGCGGGGCTCGCTTGCGCTGCGAGGGCCGTCTCGAGCAGCAGACGGGCACCTTGCCAGGGAGCCATCACGACAGTCAGCGGCTGTGCGGCCAATATGTACTATACATCTCCAGTCTCGCGGGTCCGCTCCCGCTCTCTCTCTCTCTCGGTATCCTATCACGACACATTCCCCCTGCACATTGCTGCTGCTCCGTGCTGCGTGCCTAGTGCTGCGGGTGCGGCAGCGGCGAGTACGCCTCGACGTCCATCTCGAAGAGCTGCCCGGGGATCGCGAGCTCGGTGACGCCGACGGCGGTCCACGCGGGGCGCACGGTCAGGTACTGCGCGTACATTGCGCGCATCGTGTCCATTGCCTCGTCGCTGAGGGGCATGTGCACCGTGCGCAGGTGGTACACCTGGTTGTCAGCGGCGAACGCCAGCGGAGCGGGGCCTGGGAACTGGAAACCGGGGACGGAAACGGGGAGCGGGCGACGCCGAGGAGCTGCGATTGCTGTGGCGCAGCAGCGGATGGATGGCAAGATACCGTTGGACAGCCGGCAGCGCGACAGCGGGTAGCAGGAAGCAGACATCTTCAGAGCGAGCCAGCCCGCACAATCCGTCCCAGAACAACACCCCGTCTCAGTGTCCAGTTCTCACTCCAACAGCCTGGCCGCAGCCGCAGCCGCAATAACAAAGGGGCTCAACTCACCTCGTCCCACTGTGCGCCGGCCGCGGTCAGCGCGAGCTCGACGTTCCGGAACGCCTGCTCAATCTGCGCCGACTGGTTGTTGGGGTGCATCACGATGCCCGTCTCGGGGTCCCAGCCACCTGCCGTCAGCGCTCCTGCAATCTCGCTGCAATCTCGCAATCTCGCAATCTTCCAGAGACCGTTGGTTGCCCTGGGGCTTCCTCACTCCCCCGCCCGCCCCGCCCCGCCCAGCGCTCCGCACTCACCCTGGCCGGTAGTCACGACGGTGCCGCCCACACGCACGGCCTGCGCGAAGCCAAACTCCCACGCATCGTTCGCAAACTTGCCCCGGTACTTGAACGACACTGGGCGGTCGTGCACGTCCGCGTTCGCGTTCGCGTTGGAGGCCGAGGCCGAGTGGACGAGCACGTCGGGCTGGAGGGCGGCGGGAGCGGCAGCCGAGTCGGCCGCGGGCGCGGGCGCGGGCGCAGCGTTGTCGCCGAGGAGCGCAAGGAGGAGCGTCGGGACCTGGATGGGAATGTACATTGCGTTTGCAGTTGCGGCCGTTGGCTGATGAGTGTGGCAAGTTCAGTGGGCAAGTGGGCGATGTGCGAGCGGGCCGAGCGTGCACCTCCTTATATCTGCGCTCGGCGCCCAT
Source organism: Apiotrichum akiyoshidainum (assembly GCA_002973495.1). Lineage (NCBI taxonomy): Eukaryota > Fungi > Basidiomycota > Tremellomycetes > Trichosporonales > Trichosporonaceae > Apiotrichum > Apiotrichum akiyoshidainum. Next base: position 192,984 of record PQXP01000006.1, read on the forward strand.
GCACCTGCGCGAGCGGGGCAGCAGCGCGGCGGAAGCAGCGGCCGGGGCAGCTCGACGACCGACTTCTTGTTGTGGAGGCGTGGTCGGTGGGTTGCCTCCACTTTGCGTCCCGGTAGCCGAGCAAACTGCCTGATTATGACGCAGAGACGAGATAGCCGTTCGCGTGCTGCTGCAATCACAGCCCTGCTCCCTCTGGTGGGCAACCACTGACGTGAGTCTGTCTCCCTGCGCTGCCCGACGCACGCTTGCAGTTCACACGCGTCGCGCGTCTCCAGTGGCATGGCAACTCCTTAAATATATGCATCTGGTCAAATAACAGCGAGCGATACAGGAAAGTCCATGCTCCTCATGCCGCTGCGCTCCTCACTTCTCCATCGTCTCCTCCCCCCGCGCCGCAGCCGCCTCGCCTAGCCGCTCCTCGGCGCGGTGGACGAGGCGCACCCACCCGCTCTCGAATCCCTCTCCAAAGGCCGCTTCCGAGAACTTTGTCTCGGCAAGCGCACGCGCGGCGGTGCGCATCGTGAGCGCCTGGTCGGGGGGCAGGCTGAGTGCGTCGTGGATCGCGGCGGCGAACGACTCGGCGTCCGTCGCGTGGAAGCCAGTCTTCTGTCCTTCGTACGGGACGACAATGTCAAGCAGCGGACCAGCAGACGCGTGCACGATCGGAATGAGGCCGGCCGCCTGCTGTCAGCACAGTTGCTCTTAGCACCAGTTGCAAAGCAAGAACGCACCATGAACTCGACGACGTTGATGCCGAAATGCTCGTCCTGCATGGTATTCAAGCCGAGCGACGCGTCGCCGAGCCGGCGCACAATCTCGGGATACGGCGCGTTGACGAGGAACGTGACGTGGTCCTGCTGTCAGTTGTGACTCGCAGCAGCAACTCACCTCGATACCTAGCTCTTTTGCAAGCGTACGGAGCGACGCAAGGCGCGCCTCGTCCGCTTCGCCGCGCGAGCCACCCATAAGGGTGAGGTGGACCCGGCCCACTCCAGACTTGTACTCGGGGTGGGCCTTGAAGAGCATGGCGAGGGCGTGCAGCTGCTTTGCGTGGTCTTTTTCCGGGCGGAACTGGGCGAGGGACACGAGCTCGCGCTTGCGGTTGGCAAGGTTGCCGAGCTTGGCCAGCTCGCGCGTGTCGCAGGGCGGGTACACGACCTCGCAGCGCGCACGGTCGTCCGCGCTCGCCTCGCCGCGGGACTCGCGGATGAGCTGCGTCGAGTCGTCCATAAGCAGAAGCGACGCGGCGAACGACGTGCGCGCCGAGGTGAGCAGCGACTGGATGTGCGCCTGCGTCCAGGACGAGTTTGTCATGGTGTGCTCGGAGAAGAGCAGGGCGAGCGAATAAGCGGCAGTAAAGAGGTGGTAGTACGCCAGCTTGGCCTGCGTGCGCCACCTGCTGCCCGCAACACCACCGTTCTCGACACCGGCAGACCGCTCACGCACGCGCTTCACCATGTCGGCGCTCACGGTCGGGTAATGGGTGTACGCGCCGATAGCGACCTCGCTGCCGGTGACGAGCCGCACGAAGGGGAGGACAAAGCCGTAGCCCATTGAGTCTGTCATCAGTACCCCGAACCCGACATGCACTGAATCGTACGCACCGATGAAGATATCAGGCCACACGCCGTCCTTGCCGCACAGGCCCTCCCATGCAAGACAAACGCTGCCGAACGACTGGCCGAGCAGCGTGAAGCGGCGCCAGTGCGTGTCGGAAATGAGGTGGCGGGAGGGGAGCGCAACAAACTCGAGCGTGGCCGGTGAGAGCTCGATCGCGAAGCGGTCCTGCGAGTTAGGTGGACGACGAATATTCTCTAACTCACCTTGACCTTGCCGAGGATCTCGGCCTTGGATGCGGCAGGGTAGTCGCCAGAGTACACGAGGACGACGACGTCGGGGTCTTCCTTCTGCAGCCACGCGATCGCAGTCCAGAGCACGCGCTCTCCGCCACCGCCCGCGTTACTGATGTTAGATGTGACTAAAGGCGGAAAGCTTACCAGTATGGGTGCCAGAAGCCGACCACGAGACGGCGGCGGGCGACCATAGGCGCTGCAGTAGCAGTACCGGGGACAATACCCTCCTTGATCCCGAGACGGCCGAGGAGCGCGGCGCGGCGCGTAACGTTACGGGCGCGGATACGCGAGAGCTGCCAGGCGAGGCCGGCAACGCCAAGGAGGAGGGCAATAGGGATGCAGCTGGCGATCAGGAGCCAGTTTACGCCGAGACGGTTGACGGCCGCGGCGGCGATGACCGCAGCGAGGAGCGCGCCCTTTATGGCCATTGCGGCTGTGCTTCCTGTGAGCACCGCCAGCATGACGGTCGTGATTGCAACCCAGACGACGTCGAGGGACACGCTGCCTTGGGCCGGGTGCGAGACGACAACGTTGGCAAGAGTGGACCACATGTTCGCGCCGACAGGGAGAGAGCGACGGAGACGCACAGTGTTGCCCCAGTGCACGACGGCCGCAATGACGGCAAGAASCWGRSYCWGSTTCTTGAATCCGACAGCGGCAAAGGAGCGCTTCTCGACCTTTGCGTCCGTGGGGACGAACACGAGCGGGACGAGGACGGCGAGGTGGATCACACCGAGTGCGGGCATGAACGTGCTCGTGCCGGCATACTTTGGCATCACGCCCTCAGTGACGAGTGCAGCGAGCAACAGGGTCCAGAAGAGGAACGGCGCCTTGGGCTTGATTGGCCGCTTGTCGTGCATGTACACTGCGGTGAGGAAGAGCGCGATTGCCACTGAAATGGCAACAAGCTGGCCGAGAAGCATGTAGGCCCAGGGGTATCGGATGCCGCGGCGTGCGCCTGGGTGTGAGCTCGAGACACGTTTGCAGCTCACTCTCGAACCAGATTCCAGCGGCGAAGAAGATGGCCGCGGTGCAGATCCAGCTGCTCCACCACCAGTTGGCGTCGCCGACACACACGGCGCGCCACGCCTGCTCGAATAGACTGGTGTTGACAAGCCAGTCACCGACGGTCGACTCGAAGTTGGTGTCGCGGAATGAGAGGTACGACCACTGGAATGTTATCAGCATGCTGCGGTCTTATCTTTCGACTTGGAGATCTCACCTTCATGAACTCGAACATGACTACAAGTCAGCTGGACCGCTCCTGAAGAAAGCTTGCACAATGCTACACTCACAGTACCAGGTGCACACGAGGCCGCCGATGGCCGCGCGCAAGAAGGCAAAGGGCCGTGTTTCGAGGAGAGACTCTGCCGGTCGCTGCGCGCCAATCGACACGAATACGATTGCAAAGCTCCCTAGAATAATAAGAAAGTACGACACAAAGATCGCGTACGCGATCATCGTGGCCATGTCCATGTTGGACGGGGAGTATGAGGGGTGTGAGGGAGTGGAAAGTACAGTGTCAAAAGTCTAGAGGATACGACGACGTTGATGACAAGATGCCAACTTCTGGAAAGACGTCAGTGATGATGCTGCGGTGGAGGTTGAAACCGGTCGACCGTGGGAAACTAGTGCACGAGGTTTTAACTGGGCCAGAGCCAGAGGCCACCTCCTCCGAACAGCCGAGCCCGAGCCACCATGCCGTTGCATCCACGCCGAGTGCAATGACGCTCGCTCACAAGACTCCGCGACTCCGTACTCTGCTACACTGCGGACGCTGCCGCCTGACGCAACTACTACGGGTCTCCGAATCCGCGAGATCTTGTGCACTTTTGCAGCTCGCTCGCTTGCTACTCGCTTCTTCTTCTCGCTGCCCCCGCCGCCGCACGGGCTCGGTGTCGCAAGCCACGCCTCGTCCCTGAGGCGAGTACTTCGCACCGGGCCCACCCATCGCCATACCTCACCCCGTTCTGCACGTCTGCTCCGCGCCGCTCCGAATGACGCTCCGCTGCGGACACCGCGGGGCACGCCTCCGCAGTCCAGAGGAACTGGTTGCTGGTTTGGAGAGCAGCAGAGCCACTCCGCCTCGCGCGGCAATCATCCCCCACCTCACACACTTTGCCGAGGTCAAGCTCTTCCGACACACCTCGGGTGGCCGCGATGCTGGCCTGGGATGCCCCGGCAACGTCTCCGGGCGGTCCTTGCCTTTCCTCTCCACTTTTCTCCTCTTGACCTTTCCGTCGCGACTACTTTTTTGACCTCTTCTGTATCCTGTTTCTGGTTCGCGTTATCGCATTGTCTTCATGCTCATGCAGCCACGACGTGACATTTCCATCTAGACTCCTTAGAGGTTGTAGAGCTGCTCCTTGGTCTGGATGCCTGCTGTCAGCGGAGGCGCTCTCTCTGCACAAAAACTCACCAAGCTCAGCGATAACGGGCTGGAGCTCCTTAAGGTACTCCTCGTACTGGCCCTTGTTCTCGACCTTCTCCTTGACACCCTCAAGGATACGGACGGCAGTGGCGTAGTCGTTGACCTTGCGCGAGGCGCGGAGGGCCGCCTCGACGACCTGGGTCGAGGGGACGAGGTCGTAGGCGAAGGCGTTGTTGAGGCCACGCTGGAGCTCGAAGAGGTCACCGACCTGGTTGAAGAAGGTCTCGTAGCGGGCGTTGAAGGCCTCGTACGACTCCTCAGCCTGGTGCGACGAGTAGCGGACGGCTGTGGGTTAGTGAATGAGCAGACGATGAGACGAGAAGAGGGAGAGAGAGAGAGGTGTTTGTCGGGCTGCCGTCCTGACTGTCCGGTGGTAGGCGGACATCTATCACACGCAACAGGCGCCCCGGCTACAGGCCGCAGCGGGGCGCACATGTATGCACCGTAGCTGCGGGCATGGTCGCGATGCAGGACGGTGTGGATCGCAGACTATGCCGGGTGGTATGTGCCAAGGTGGTTGAGTTGGCGGCGAGCCGATTGGCCCCACTGCACGCGCCGGATTGTCCGACACTTTCAGTGTCGTTTGTGTGTGTCGGCGCGGCAGTGGGACGCATCACTGCTGCTATCCGATGGGTCTGCAGTGCGGCCATAGACTGCTGCGCGGCGTCGGAGCAGACCCGCTGACGTCGACTGCGATGTGGTGTCTACGGGTGTAGCGGGCAGTCTCGGAGGGAGATAGCAGTCTACCCGACAATCTTTCTCTCTCTCTCTTCTTTCATTCTCAAAAATGGGGCGGAGGTCTCACCGGTGAAGGCGGCGGGGCGGGCGGCGGCGAGCGCGGGGCGGGCGCGGAGGGCGACACGGGCGACGGAGAGCATGGCTGTAGAGTTTTGCGGGGAGGGGGGGAGAGGGAAAGAGAGAGCGGGGATGGGGGGTGGAATGGAGTTGTCGGAAGGTTGAGAAACGGGCAGCAGCAGCAGCGGTGAGGGAGAGAGGGAGAGGGGTGCAGTGGTGGTGGTGGTGGTGCAGAGGGAGCGGAAGCAAATACTAGCAGCCACAGCCAGCCAGCCAGCCAGCCAGCCAGCCAGCCAGGACGGGATGGCTCGGAGAGTGGCAGCTTCCGTCCAACCAAAGATCGCCCAATCCCACCTTCCTTCAACCTTCCTTCCTGCCTGCCTGCCCCCTCCGCCTTCCTACAACCCAGACGCACAAATTCATAAAAAATGCCTGGAAAAAAATATTCCGAACAACCTCTCTGTACTCTGCTCTGCTCTGGCCTTGGCTCGCTCCGATTACTCGTGCACAAACATCTGTATTTGTCTGCCATTAGGATTCCATGCACCCCCGCATCCCCCCACAGACATCTGAGGTCATCGCCATCGCTGCTACATCTTGGGCAAGCACAAGGAGGACACTGCATCTCCATCCCCCATCTATCTATCTATCTATCTATCTATCTCTCTCTCTCTCTCGCACACATCACTGAAGATCTGCTCCTCTCGTTGACGTTGCTCCTTTATACTCGTCCTCCAAACTGGCTCCTCCAAGGCCCACGCCGACGGATCCCAGCCACCTGCCGACCCTGGAGAACAAAAGACGCCCCGGCAAGCCAGGTCCCACGGCGGTCATGCGCCCGTCGGACCACCACACTGCCGTGCACACCGCAGACGCACACTGAGCAAGCAAGCAGCAGGCATTGCATATGAGAGCGAGGATTTGCACTCCATTTGCATTCCGGCGTCCGCCTGCCGTGTGTGTGTGCGTGTCAGGAGAGGAGCGATGGGCCCGAGCGCAATTAAGGGCCGAGACTGGCCGCTGTTTGCTGACTTTGCGATTGTTGTCAGACCAGACAACCTGCACCGTGTTGGGTCTGACGCGTTTGCAGAATGCCGCCCTGTGTGGCGGCTGCGTCTTCGGTAAGCAGCAAGTACGGGTGCCGGCGACAAAACTGGTCGAACTGTGGCATCCCCATCCACTGCCACGAAGACCACCCCGAACCTTCCAGTCCTTGCCAGTCGAATCGTCACTGAGATGCCATCTGGTCGAGCTACACTCGTGCTGCATGCGCGATGCCCAAGACCCATACTCGATCGGGAGTGCCCACACCGTAGGATAGATGCACGTACATTCATTGTATGTCGACGGGCCCTTGAGAGAAGAACGGGTAACCGGTCCAAGACATGTGATTGATCTCCTGCACCTCGGCATCTAGGCAGACTGGAGCGTCTATTAGCGAGGACTCTGCTCATAGAGGCGAGGCGCTCTCGCCCACCGTGCTGTCTGAGACGGCGATGGATGTGAGAGCCCTTGCGGTGGCATAGCCTGCCTGTTCTTCCACAGCGTCCCGAAGCTGGTAATATCCGTTGACTGTCGTAGCTGGCCCCGCCACTCGCTCTGCCGTAGTCTTAACAGCTGGCACGTCCCCGTCTCGTCTGCCTATGCGCCAACCAAGTCAACTTGGAGAAACATAAACTGCCCAAGTGGTCGAGGCCTTGCCTTCTAGGTGAGGTGGGTTACCTGTGAAGGAAGTGGTCAGAGTGGTCTGAATGGTTTGGACCTTGTGAAGTGTTCTCGGTCGTCGCGGGAGCTTCAGACGGCGCGTCGAGGGTACTGTCCTCTCTCGAACACAGTCCAAGTTCCCCGTTCCGTCGTGTCCATTCTGGCCGTTCAGTGACAAAGGGTGTTCTTACAAGGCGGCCAGACGACGGAGCGCTGCCTGGTGAACTCGTTGCCGGCTGGATCGGTGTGAACACTGTCGTCGACTGGGGTGTTGGCCGCCAGCATGCCTGTGAGGCTGGTGTTTCCCGAGCAGACCGCATCGCGATGGTTAGGGACAAGCGTGTGTCGGACTGCTGCTCGAGCGGCCCGGCCCAGCAGCAGTCTGGCTGGCCAGCGGCAAGGATCGACGACTGACCGAGGCGAGCGGTTCTGGCTGCCGAGGTCGCACACGCCGAGCCACCCCATCGTGCGCAGCACGCCGCGGCCTCCGCGGGCCGCGATCGGCCCTCTGCCGACGATCCCAGAACCCCACAATCCAAAGCCTAAAGATCAGCCAGCCATCAGTTTTGCGAATCAACGCCTCGTGTGGCCCAGCTGCGATCTGCCAATCCGCGATCTACGAGCTGTGCGCTGCGTGCGAGCTGCGGCCTGTCGCTGCTCACTGTCTACACTGCCGCCCGCGCAGCCGCGCCCGCATGTGCAAGCGCAGCGGCGCCGCCTGCCGCAGGTGGTCCAACGGCATAGTCGCTCCTTGCACACGCTCGCTCTAGCTCGCTGCGCACGCACGATCGCGCGGCGCGCGCGCCGCGCAAGAGCCCCCAGGCGTCGGCGCGGACCCCCGGATTCCCGGACCCGGACCCAGATCGCGGAGCCGCATGGGATACGTATCGCTCCACGGTCGGCGTCGGCGCCCAGCCCAGCCCGCATCGCCGAGGCTGCGCGGCGCGCGCCGCGCAATTCAGCCCCAGCCTTGTTATCCAACTGCACCCTCGGCGGCGGGCGGGGCAGCGCCTGCGCTCGACGATCGGCGGGCGCGGGCGCGGGCGCAGTTCCTTCCTGACCCACCACCCACCATTCGCGGCGTGCCCACCCACCCGACCGTCCGCAGTCCACATTCGCCGCCCGCGGATGCTGCCATAGCCGAGCTCGGCACTCGGTGGCCGTATGCGCCAACGCCGACATCGGCGCTGTCGCCGGCTGCGCGCCCGCCCGCCCGCACGCCCGCACGCCCGCACGCACGCACGCACGCACGCATACCCACACCCGTCGGCCGCAGGCCACACGCACACATTCAGACACGCATGATCCCCACCCGCCCACCGGCTCGCGCCTTGCGCCTCGCCAGCCA
>PQXP01000335.1:0-29253 GCA_002973495.1 Apiotrichum akiyoshidainum
ATGTGGAGACACACATCCGAGGGGTGACAAAATGCGAGGGTCAAGGAAACCATACTTACTCGGCAAGGAGTACAAAGTCTTGTGATGATGGACATCTTGAAGCGTACAATGCGGTGGTTGTTTTGGTATGCAATACATTGGGTTTCAAGTTGGATTTGGGGGCAGAAAGACGGTCCGCAGCGTCAAGGTCGAGTGGTTGGATGGCAAGCATGCACAGATAGCGGATAAACAAAAGGGTGTTCTTTCAGGAACAGTGGTGTTATCTTAATGAACAAGGTAACGGGACCAATTCTTGATAGAGCGGTGATGGCCACAAAAAGGGTGCAAGCATTTTCAATCCGACCAATGGGGTTGGAGCTGACTCGGATGGATATTGCCAAGGGGACGCGGTGCTTGTTGCAGGATCAAACTTGGCACAGACGTGCATGGTGCGATAATGATGTGTGGGTGTCCGCGGTCTTCCAGCGTGGGAACAAAGGCAGACAAAACTGATGACTAACAATGGTAACGAGGACGAGGTGTTGTGCAGCGAGGTCGACGATTTGAGTGATGAGGGAGCTCAACGAGAGACAGGCCGGCGTATAAGTCATGTTATGCTGTCACGAGCTATAAGCGAGTGCTGGCCAAGTGGTCTTGCTCATAGTCTCTGCTGCTATGTCTGGGTAGCACATTGCACAGCGGGGTAAATGGAAGCTGGTGGGTCTTGTAATTGAGGGTTGCTGTGGAGGGTTGTCTGAATAGGCCGTAACTATTCAAGGATGGGTGTGGGGATTAGAATGGTGGACTGAGTGACGATGGCAATGATCTATGGACGGTGGACTTGAGTGGTGTCGGACATGTGCTGAGCTCACACGGCGATCGGACTTGGAGTGGGAGCGGGCTAGGGGATTGCTGGTGAGAACAACATCATGCACTCGGTGCTAGACATGGCTGCTAGACATACGATAACATGACTTGGAGAACAACTACAAAATGGTGGTTCGGTGCACTCTAATAGTACGCCGAGGAGCAACCGGAGCGAGCTGGTACAAGTCTTGGAGGTGGAGGGGGAGGTGATAAGGTGAATGACATGTAATATGGACATGGGGGTTGGGTGTACGTAATGACAGTGACAGAGTTGGGCAACTGCATGTCTTTTGCAGGACTATCGCTTGGAGAAGGCGAGCGAGGGGGGGTATCACACGTGAGTGGCGCATGGAAAATGGTGGAGGGAGAGGGTACGCTGGCTGATCGTGAACTGACCGGTCTTGACCATGACAAGTACTTGGTTGACTCTTTCTGTCTGGCTATCCGTTTGTGGGTGGCCGGCTCTTGAGAGTTTGCAGATGCTGCCCATGGCACTGAGTACACCTTCCAGAAGGCCAAAGTAAACTTAGAGGCCCTGTTGGAGAGGACTTTGATGGGTACTCTGTGTTCACAGATAACGGTCTTGAGGGAAAGTAGTGCTAGTTGCGCCATCTTGATAGTGGTAGATGTATGCTCGAAGATTACCATTTTGCTGTGTCTGTCTCCAGTAACAAGTATAGAGTTGAATCCATTTGATTCAGGTAGTGGTTCAATGAAGTCCATTGAGACAGAACTTCAAGGAGTAATTGGTTTTGGTAGCAAGATGAGGTATCCATATGGTTTGTGTCACTTAAACTTGGAGTGGCAACAAACCTCACAAGTGATGACATAGTCTTCAATGTAGTTCTTCGTATTGGTCCAGTGGTAGTGGTGGGACAAGAGGTGTAGTGTCTTGTGTTGCTGTGAGGTGACAAGCTTCAAGCAAATGCAGTTTGATTCAAATGAAGATGTCTAGTCACAACACATGAAGAGTGGTCAGATCTTTGTCCACTTTGCTAGTATACTAACACTTAACAAAGGGGGGAGACAAGAGAGTGGATGAATGCTCCAGACTTTTGAGGAGAAGAGTGCATTGTCAATATAGATGGATTCCAGAGGTGCTTCTTATATACCCCAAAATGAATCTTAGGGTCGCTTGCCATGTCCTCTTGTAAGGCAATAGCAATTATAGAATGTGGCACATCTCAATAGATGTTAAAGGAGGGCATGCATTGGCAACTGTCTCGTATGGATACAAATTATAGTACTACAGATGTTATAAATAGAGAGTGAGCAGGTCTGAAGAGGTCACCTTTGTATGGTCAAGTGAGTGCACAGCCAGCAAGGATGGGAGTGGATGTGTAGATATGCTTGAGCTGAAATGTGGTTCATTACATTTGAGAGGTGTCTATATCACTGCACAGCATTTCATGTACATGACCATACAGCAATCTTGGTTTGAAGTTGACTGTTCCAGAACATTAGAGAACCTAAAATGACACAGTGTGGCTGGAGGTGGAGCACCTGTCTAGTAGGTGCTGCTGACCAAATCTACAGTCACATGCACTAAACTCCGCCCACCTATTTTTTTGAGCATCTGTGTTCTTCCTGTGTGAGGTGACAACCTTCAAGCACATACAGTTGACTTCAAATGAAGATGTCTAGTCAAAACACAGGAAGAGTGCTCGGATCAAGTCCAGTTTTGAGAGGAAGAGTGCATTGACAAACTATATCTAAATAGCAAAAGCATGGAGGTTCATATATGCCAAAACAGGGTGCTTCCCGTTGGTACAGTTTGAGATGTGCAAGTCAGTGTGTTTGGTCCATAGTGGTGCAAACAGGCATCTGTGCACCGTGGACGGAACAGATGAAAACACTGGAGGGAACGGAGGGACAGAAGGGAGAATATGCTGGAGGGAATCTCTGTAATTGTTGTGCCTCGGAGTCCTGTTGGTGTTTGTAGGGGAAAGGGAGGAGAGTATTTGATGTGGTTCGTTACATGCATGATGTGGGTGAGAAGTGGTTGACAGTTGAACCTTTAGTTGGCATTTCTAAGTGGCTGAGACCCCAACTTTCAGACCATACCACTTGATGCATTCTATAGACTGGTCACCAATAAAGTTTTAGGCCCGATTTGTCCCAGTGATTTCGAATCGGAAACAGCTAATCAACTCACATATGATTACAATGTGATTTGAGCACGATGAGATGCCCCTCATCGGCCTCCATTAAGTTTCAGCCACATATAGCTAATGCAATTAAAAGATCGCAAGACAATCAGGTTCAAGCATCGTCATCAGAATTGGAATAATTGTGCGACCCAGGAGGCACTGAAAACCATAGTCCTTCTTGTGAAGCTTTTTTCACCGTCATCAAAGGCAGAAATGCGGCCATATTCTCTTGCATATGCTATGCATGCCGAGGCTATATAGGTGTACGCAAAATTGGGCAAAGCTCGCTAAATGTATGCATGGTTCGGACGAGCTCACAACAATGATGTAAGAAAGGGCCATTGCGGAGTTTCGTGCACGCCACAGTACATGCAATTGATTGCCCAAAAGAGGGGATGAACCATACATGATTGAATGAACAATTAAACAACTGACAGTGAGGCTGAATCTAGAGTTCGTTGAATATTGTGGGGCATGGGCTTCACAGCCTCTGGGACTTTAACATTCAGGAGGGACACAAAGGGTCAACGTCTTTAGGCTATGCACAGGAAGTCTCGCCCAGATCTGCTGGAACCATAGATGAGGGATTCTACAAGTTGGGGCACCTACTGATTTTTTGTGTACTTCGCAGCTGCTGATGTTTGTTGGCTTTTCACGTTTGTAAGCAACAATCTGGCGGAAATCTGTTACCACTGGGCGGACCATCCTGCAATGCCAAAGCTCCAATCGTGTGCACTGCTTTCAGCAAAGCAGTCAGCTTATTCAGCGATGAGGCAGCTTCTTAGCATGTCAGAACCAGATGATGCCAGACACTTGCTGTTCTAACGCCATCTGGCATTCAGTCGCTTCAGTACATAATTGCATGGGAGCACCTCGGACGAGACTGAAACCTAACCGTCTGCCAGCGCCGCTGTACTTTCATTTCCATGCACGGAATCCGACCTATCCGATCACGGCAGGCGAAACAGTACTTGTCAAACATTGGCAACATTCTCCACCAGCTTGCAACCTGTCATTTTGGAGCCAATGTCTGTGCACATGGCTGGAGGGTCGCACATACTGTCAACTTCCACCACCTTGACTTGAGAAAACTCATGCTCAGCGTCAAATACATCACACTAGATGTACTCCTGTTTTTGCAATCAATTGTGCTACATGCTGGTTCCACTGTGCCGGTTGTAACTCGAACTCAAGCCATACGATCACCTCCGCTGGTTAGTAGTACTGTGCGATAATCTGATACTGCACCCCATTCATCAACCTGACTGGCAGAATTTCGACCTCAGCTGAAAATAACATATGCTACGATTTTATCACACCAAAATCCACTAAAAGCACCAACACCAATGCCCATGCACCAGAAACACCAAAGGCATATATTAATCAGCCACACCTGCGAAGTCTTGTCCTCTCCGCAATTACACCGACTTTGACACCTCGGTCTTTCAGGGCTATCAAACGGAGGATATCAACAGGCCCTTGCCGCACACTTCATGGTCATTCTCAAATTGGCTGGATAACTTGCCAGCGGGGAGCCTCAGTCGCTGGTCACTTCCCAACTGACGACTTCTTGTCCCGACACTTTTCGAGTTTGCCACCTAGTAGGAAGCAACTAGAACGAGGAGAGCATTTTTTGGGGCAGCTAGAACCGACAAAACCAACAGCCAACAAAACCGCCCGAATAGCTCCTTTGCGTACCCTAGAAGCCTTGTGCGAGGTGACATGAATACAAGAACCCGATCGCCCAGGCAGAACAGCGATCGTAACGTTGTGTTAGCTTTCCGGATTTCCAGATGGAATAGGGCCAAGCCTTTTTCGCAACAATGGAAAGTAGAATGGCCATTTCAGCAGCGCCCGCATACCCGCCAATCTAGCAAACATCACCATGACGAACTGTGACATTGCGCAACTTTATGCCAATTGCTAATTGTGCAGCATAAAGACGTCAAAAGCGACTCCTAACGGTCCGAAACCGGATCCCCCTCAAATTGAGTGATAAGTCCCCAGACACAATGGACGGAGCTCACAAGAGGTGGGGCTGATTCTGAGCAAGATTGAGCCTCCGATGCGTAGCTTAACGGGTTATAAGGCCCGCAAGAAGCGAGGGTGCAGCTTCTGATCTTCAAAATACACTTTGTCCCATTTTGTTACCGGACGTTGAGTGCGGTGGGGCTACTGTTTCGTGAGGTCCTGAGCTGTCGGGTAACAACTAGTGTCAGTCAAGACGTGCTGCAAGTCAGGAATCATCTCTTCATCACACATCGTTCCGAAAGTACTTGAATTTGCCACCAACTCGGCAGGTCCCAACCCTCAGACACTTTATTTAGTACTAACCAGGTGAGCTATTGAACGTGTTTGCCAAGCATGCAGGGGCTCTTAAGAATGCGGTTCGGCACCTCTGATTCTCCATATGATTTTTCCCCTTGTTTCCGCCGGTTTTGAGACTGCGAAGGCAATCATTGCACTTCTCCAGGCTGTGATGGCGGTCACGGTTCGTGCTGAACTTCTCGTTGCCGAAATTGGGCCCCTGGTTGCTATAAACTATGGAGTTGTCATGGGACAGAGGTTCCTGTAGTTCAAACTTATTGGTGACGGAGGTGGCAAAAGTTTCTGTGTTCAGAGTGATATGGATCTCGCAAAACTTTAAATAATTTGGGACCAGCGCCAGCGAGGGGCAGTGTCCAGACGCTTTGGCTGGAAAAGGAATGACTTGGCGAACGTCCCAACTCGGGCATGAAGCCGCGTATCGTAGCAATCTATACAACATTGTTTGCCAAGGGCCGGAAGAGGTCGCGGGCGGTCTGTCGTTGTGTACAACGGAGCTACGACGGTGGTTACAGATATCGACGAAGGCGGCCTTGTGTTTTCGGAATCCCCGGGTCGCCAGTATAGACACAAGTTGTACTTTGCTTCGTCACCAATCTTGCCCCCCACATTGGCAGTGAGAACATCTTTCCCTGGAACTACCGTTTTGCCAGAATTAGGCAGGAGTAGTGCAGACTTCACATCCAGTTCACCATCTTATCCGATACATCTTCAACCGCTGCTTGCTCGGAGCTGATTCAGAGCAGCTGATGTACTCAACACAGCTGACTGACCATCCTGAATATCTTAAAGTAACAACAAAAACAAGCGTTTCAACAAGGTTGTTTGGGCTGACGGGGGCTTCCAAGCGACCTGCTAGTTCTTGTATTTTCGATATCTTGCTCGAATTGACGCTGATTGGTGTCAATGATAGCCATAGCAGTGTTCCCCGTGAAGAGGAGTGCTTTGGAGGATAGAGGCTTGACTAGAATTATTAGAAGGCTGTTCGGGAACAGTTCATCGCGCTCTCTGCCGCGTGTTTTTGTGAATAGTAAGTTCTCGTTGAGGTCAATCTTAGAAATCTGTAGGGTGAGCAAGACTCATTCCCTCGATGCAAACAAGCCCTGATGGGCATTGGTCGTCTGGGGTCCAGTGGGACAGAATTATCCTGGCTCGTTGGGCCGAACGACATCTCGAGTGACTTTGGCGAGCCACTGAGGCGACCACCAGATGATTATGCAGGGAATAGAACAGACACATGGTCAACAAAACAAATCTTCAAGAAACTTGCTGCCGCCTCCCTGTGCTGGTTCCATTCGCAGACAGGTCGTTCACGACGGCCACAACACGGGTGAAGTCCATTTGGATGCACTTAAAGTGAACCCTGCCCTGCATATCCCCGATGGCAAGCGCAAATCAATCCCTGACTTCTGAACAATGGATTTTTCATGTTTTCGCCTACATTGCTCGATTCCATGACACCGATTTACAACCTTGGCCAACAATTACCTCTCCCACCACCTCACATGCACACAAAGCTGCCATATTGTCAACGACACCCACAGTCCCACAACTGTTACTTTTGTCAATGGAATGTCGAGGACGTCCCACGGCTCGCGAACGTCAACATGCCGAAAGGCGATCATTCCAGCCTTTCCAGCTACTAGTCAACAAAATGGCTGCATTCAAGGGGACTGACCCGCTGGCCCACTCCGGACCCAACCATATGGAGCCCAAAAGTAGTTTCTATCATTCTCACTGACCTTTGGAGACGTGCTTCCAGGCCGTTCAGTGGAGGGAGAGAGAACACAATCACTTCCGAACTGTGGCAATTTTAACAGAGAGGTAATCAATAATTGCCAACCAACTTGAACTGTGTTGCCCGAGTTGAACACTGAACTAATTGATTCAACCGGCGTCAGGCGATCTTCAGGAGTCCTTCTCATTGCAATTCCGCCTCAGCGACAATAAAGCAAACGGCAAGGCAACACTGTTGATGTCGCGATACTAAACCATGTTCAACTCTTCGAAGTACACTTTCCCATCTCCCTACATCCCTCTTCGTGGGTACGGTCTCCTACCTCGCGATTCCAGTACAGGGATTCTCGGTAGCTATGATCTTCATCAGTGTCCTCACTGGAGTAGGTAAAGGTGTACTAAACTTCACAGGTCACCGATCATCAACAACCAACAAACTATCTCACTGTCATAATCGCCTTCTGGAACGAACAATGAGAGACAAGGGCCGATGTAGGAAACGAAAAAGGGAAGGCGAGCAAAGGCAACGATCCATATTAAAGAGAAGGAAAAAACCGGCAAAGCATACCATTTTAGTATCCTGTGTTGTCATCACCCTCGTGAGCGGGCGACTCCCCATGTGTCAAGGTTTTTTATGTTCAAGGTTATTTAGCGAACCAGGGGCGGTCGCAATGAGGCCAAGATTTGCAAAACTTTCAGTACAAGCCTAATGGCAGCAGCTCTACCACTCCGTAGAGTACTTAGAAAACCGAATTCAAGTCTGACCACCAATTCCGCAACTAAGCTTCCCGCCACGCAGACAGCGGCAACAATCAGTTCATAACCTCGTCTGGCATCGTCTCCACCACCCTTCCACTCAGCGCTCTCGAGAATAGTTTCATCATTATAGCATCCAGCACAATATGATTGTGCTATCTTAAACACTTCGACGGGTGAATTTCCTGCCATCGCTTTCTACACAAAAAAAAACCTGCAATATCTGCAAGCCTTACAAGTTCAGAAACACTGCAAAAGAATGCGGCAGCAGCAACGTGATGTGCACGGGAGGAGATTCCGCCAGCGCTGCCCTACGCTTCTGTCCAAACATTATGACATGTAGTCAACCGTCCGTTTCCAGCTGACCGTGCAATTGCCGCATATAGTCAAATAAAGCCCTCAAATTAATCCGATCAACTACTAGTAGCCATCCTTCATTGACACTGTTGCAGTCACCAGTGACTGCGTTGTTTGGCCAAGGAACAAGAAAACTTCCGAGCTGCAAACGACAATAATCAATGGCCATCCCTACCAAAATGTTTCGTGACTAGGAAGTGGGAATTAGGGGGAAGGCCCGAGTGTGCAAGTCTTTCGATTTGTTCCTTGATTGTAACAAAGTACAAGGTCACGTAGTTGACTAATGGCTTCATGTCGCGCGAGGGTAGCCGCTACGACGACATTTCCTTAGCTGTTGCTCGTGAGGACACATCCCAACATTTTTTGGGAGTGGTCGATCAATTGCTTATGGACAGCCCGGGAGTCGATAGGAAGTCTGTATTCCTCAATGACCGACTGCTAGCTGCACAAGGCTGCCTGCATTATTGATTTAAGCAAGCCTGTATCCTCGAATCCTCAACAGGAGCCTCTATGCTTCAATGGAAACTTCATTGCTGGCGCACTGTGATCTAAGCGTGTCATTTCCAAACCCAGTCGTCCGCTCCATTTGTAAGGAAGAGATTGGGCGGGTCACCTGCACATGCTGCCTATTCAACGCGACAACCATTTTTTTGCCCTCAACAGCTCCAGAGTGTTCCTCAACTTCGAACTTCACATGAACGGAAGACCTCCATGTGATAAGACTGGGTTTCTATCTCGGTTTCCACTAGCCTATCACTCCTTCTGTCATCGTCAACTATACTTCCATTCTATTTGGCCATTGCGACACATTTTGCCGCATGAACAACCTAACGGGGGGGCAGCATCACACGAGTGAGGTTTCCAAACTGTTCTGCGCCCTACATCCGGAAATGCGTTTTCAACCTATTGTTACCCTTGCAAACGAACAGCCAAAAGAGGTGCCGACAACGCACGGTGGTTGTCAAGCCACCTGGATCTTCAAAAGTCTATCAAGCTCTGAAATTGCATGCGAAAGCTGCCCAACGGCAACATGGCGGGCGTGAAAAAGCCGATCTTGATGAATCAGCCAAACCATCCTCATGAATGACTGCGGAAGTGCGACATTGGCCAGCGTTGCATTTCCAGATTTCACGAGTTGCGTGATTTATTTAAGCTGTCTGCCAGAAATTCAGCGGTTGAATGTGGGCGCTCTTATTGACAGTAAACGCCATTTAAGCACGGGGAAAGTGCAAAATGGTCCTATCGAGGCTCAACCCACGGGGACATAATTGCATCTGGGTGATGTTCTGAGTCAGCAGCTTCGAGAGAAGGCGCCCAAATTGCATGCAGCACACCTGGGCCTTAGTAGGCCTGCCATCTGACCGGGCAGTTCAGGTGGCACCGAGAGTAACAAAAAAATCCAGCAGGTACAAGTCCGTAACATGTTCAGACAGGCTTTCCCACCCCACCCTGAATGATGTTCGAAGTCTGCAAATCCAAAATGCAAAATGGGTGTCAGAATGATACAATAGCCCAATCTGGCTGTTCGAGCAAGATGGTGGCATTCAGCGATTTCGGCAAATCTTGTCCATATTTATCCTGGAATGGGAAGATACCAGAATCTGTCACTTTTGGCCGGGGCTTTGGTCTGGTCATTGCAAGAAACTGCCTCG
Source organism: Apiotrichum akiyoshidainum (assembly GCA_002973495.1). Lineage (NCBI taxonomy): Eukaryota > Fungi > Basidiomycota > Tremellomycetes > Trichosporonales > Trichosporonaceae > Apiotrichum > Apiotrichum akiyoshidainum. The sequence continues at coordinate 9,824 of PQXP01000335.1, forward strand.
AAGGGGACTTCTTACCTTTTTCCAACTTAACACCCGAAGGTGTCTTCAACACTGCGCGCATACTCCTTGTGTCTCTCTAGATACCTCTTATCGGCACTCCGCAGCTATCCTCAGGGAGCGCTAACACAGCATGAACTTCTCGATTAGTTTGCACTTGGTGCAACCAGGATAGTATCACCATATAGTAAATTGTCACGCTGACTGTAATGTGGGTGTGATGGGGCCGAGCTGGTAGGACAAGTCATGACACACAGTTCTACTTTCTGCAGCTACAACTCAAAGTCTATTGTCATGAAGCACACGGTGGTTATAATTTTCCGTCCCTAATGGCTATCAACTTGCAAAATTGAAGGAAAGCCTGGTTAGCTGGTCAAGTGCAAGGACAGAAAGAGTACAGTCACGTGAACCAAATTTCAACGCAACACAATTTTTCTCGTTCTTCTACTAGTTTCTCAACATCATTTCTACATCGTTCTTGACAATGCTTGCATAGAATTCTTTCATTTCCTGACAGGTGACCCAATTGGGTTGTGGCCACACAGTTCTGCAGTTTCTCGCAGTTACTTGCCAATGTGGCCGCCATCGGCATCAAGGAGGGCCTGGGGCTTCTTGAACATGCTGTTCACAAGGGAATTGAGCGTATCTTGGGATATGGCAGCATACTCCTCCTCAATGGCCTGCCAGAGCACAGCTGCAGTGGTAGGACGCACATGGTGATGTGCAAACCGGTGCTTAAGGAGACTCCAGAGGTGTTTGATGGGGTTCGAGTCCGGCAAGTTGGAGGGGTGCCAGAGACAGGTAATGCCAAGGTTCTCACAGACACTGTTGACGATCACTGCGTTCTGACAGGGGGCATTACCCTCTACAACCAAGGTGGCATGACCCTCGGCAGGGCACTAGCTCTGCGGCATAGACGGACAGCTGATCATACAGAACAAGCTCAGTGTACCTCTTACCGTTGAGAGTTATCTTGCCGGTATATCCTGGGTACCAGTCATGGATTGCCTTGGCAACACGCATGAGTGGACAGGGCTTGTTGTGCATGACGGCACCCCAGACCATCACAGATACCTAGCCCAAGGTCTGTTGAGGCCAGACATACTTCTCATCATAGGGATGGGAGCCTTGAGGACGGACACATTGGTAACAGGTCAAGGACTTGAGGTTGAAGGACAACTCATCAGTGTAGATGACCTCACGCCATAGTTGCATGAGGTTCTTGATGACCCAGGCCTTCTGGAGGACCCTATGTTCTGGCATGAGGATGAAAGGAGGGTGTGCAACAGGAGATACAAGGCCAATGTCAGCAATAGAGCTCAAGATGGTCCAGGGTGAGGTGCCCGTGACGTTGGTGGTCTTGGAGATGGCAAGGAAAGGGTCCTTACTGAATGTCCCCGCCAGCAGCCGCTGCGTCCTGGGGGAGATTGACTTCTCCCACTCCAAGTACGTTGATTCTACAGAGCCAGTTTTGCGCCATTGGTGCAGGATATGCCACACCGTCAAGTTGGATAGATTAAGAGTTGACACCAAGAGGGAGATGCTATGGGTTGCCTTGTAGGCACTCACAAGACGGCTGCGCGTCCATGTCCAAGGAGTGGTGTGCATGATGGTAGGATGGTGATGCATTGATGCCGAGGTTCTCGCCGTGTTATGTATGCATATGGCGCATCAGTGACATGATAAACAACGCGTATGGTATCACCGAGACGCGTTCTGTATAACCAAGCACACATGTTGAAATTTGGTGCACATGACTGTACTTGTGCATTAAAATTGTTACGTATCAGCCCTGCCTCTACAGAACACCATCAACCTCTATTGTACAGAGAAGTTCAAGCACAGGAACTACAGAGAACCAACAAGGCATAGAGGGCTTGCTGCGATCCCTCTATACAATCTACAACAGCTCACAAAAGGACAAGGGTCCTCATGACCAGTCTATAGCCTGACTTGAAGACTGACAGCACCCTCGCGGCTGCTCAGCAACCAGGCAAAGGATACTAGAACCGCTCAGGAGTGTCCCTTGGGTACTCGAACGCTTCGCCCAGAAACACCGAGAATGTGATCAACACTTTGCTCCTGATCAGACACCCTTCTCCTGGCTTGGGGCGAAAAGGTATAAAAGGACTGGCTGGTCCCCACTTCTTCCCAAGGATCTCTTATAATATGTTACACTAGTGTCTACCATGCAGTTGGTGAGGCGTCCAGTCACGTCATAGTCGCATGCCAAAGCCTGCAACTGAAGTAGTCAAATCCTGTCACAAGCTATATGCAAGTGCATGCAAGGCGGTCTTGCTAATAGTCTCCACGGTCGTGTCTATGGAACACACTGGACGGCGGGAATAAAGGGAAGCTGATGGACCTTGTTGTTGAGGGTTGCTGTGGAGCTGTAATCCCAGTATGCCATTAATACTCAAGGGTAACTGCGGAGAGGGGAATAATGGGTGGGTGGCGATGGCAGTAAAGGTGGACGGATGGTGGACGGATCATGTTCTTGAGACATGTGCTGAGCTCGCATGGTGACAAGACGAGGAATGGTAGTGAGCTAGGGAATTGTGGGTAACAACATCGTGCTTTCGGTGCTAGACATGACTGCTAGACAGATGATAACATCAACTACAAAATGGTCACTCAGCGTATTCTAATTGTGTGTCGAGATGGTGAGCAGAGTGCTATGGCCACGGAGTGGTTGTGATAGTGGGAAATGACGTGTCACCAGGACATGTCGGTACAGGTAAAAGAAAGAAGTCATGTAAAGGGACTATATATGTGTATTTTTCTCGAGGGTGTGATAAAGAGCATGGTGATAATGAAGGTATGGGTAATGGGGTGGTATTTTGTAATAGCGTGCTGGGGGATCGAAAACTATCTGGTTCTGACCATGACACCCCCATTGTCATGGTCAAGGCCAGCAAGTTCACTATCAGCCAGCGCACCACTTTCCCACAACATTTTCACGTGTCGCTCACATGTCATACCCTCTCCACATTCTGTTATGACCCGCCTCAAATGCCTTGCCGCAACACCAAAATGCCTCAGTGAGCCCTGCTGCGTTCCCTGAGCCCACACTCTAATCATTGAAGACACAGCCTCATTGAAGCCGACATCTGTCACAGTCAAGACTGGCGAGTTCAAGGATTGAAGTTGGAGACTCTGCCTTTGCAGGGTCGTCCAGGAGTAGGGGGCCTAAACTGCGCAGACGTGTCGGTAGCAAATGGACTGAGGAAGGCAGGCGTGCTTGAGAGCATTGGGATGGAAGGGCGTGAGCGCCGAGTTTCCTTGATGGTTGATGGAGTGGGTGTTGCATGGTCATAAGTTGCGGATTGACCCTTGAACACCACGGCTGGCGTGGAGGGACGAGTGCGTGGCTGGGGGAAGTTGATGAAATTAACGACGCGTTCCTCGATGGGGAGCTCGGGGAACTTGTTTTCCTTTAAGAGGTGCTCAACTGCACTGGCGAGGAGGTGTAACCAGGTGTGGTACTCGTCGACTTGTCGATGTGCTCGTTCACCTTGCACTCAAGCATATTGACCAAGAGTGGGGCTTCACGGAACTTGAAGAGGAACCAAAGTGTCATGGTCAAGACCGGCAAGGTCACGATCATCCAGTGTACCCCCACCATTTTCCATGTGCCCCTCACGTGTGACACCCCTTCTCGCTCACCTTATCCAAGCGACAGTCCCGCAAAAGACACGCAATTGTCCAACTCTACCACTTTCATTACGTATACCCAACCCCTCCATAATTGTAACAAACCCCACATGACTACTGTTATTGCAGATACGTTCTACGTAGTTACCCCTTCGCTCCAACATATACAACTTCCAACTACGCAACTCTCGCCTCATCGTTCTACGCATTGCAACTTCGTGCAAGCATTCATGACATAATTGCCCATCCAACCCAAGTTATTCCACATACGTTCTATGTAGTTGCCGGTTCCCCGGGCATGATTTCACATACGTAGRCTTSYACAGTGAMWGAWKMGTGCCAYWTYSGTAWRTCGATCCAYRAYTACCARGMTSTGASYCYSATCRTGGTGTCARGACYAGTCARWTCAYRRTSTAKMMAGSGYACYYTYKCCMTCYATCYAGTTTKACMATGCACTCWTCTCCTCAMAAAGTSTTGAKCATYCMYCCWCRCTCGCYTTCTTCCMWGTTCACTAATAGWACACTAGCAAAGTAGACATAGATCCGACMAYTKYYCAWSTSTTGTSACTAGKCATACTTCATTTGAATCAMACTGCATTTGCTTGAAGCYYSTCAYSTCACAATAWTACACGTCATTCACCTTATCACCTCCCCCTCCACCTCCAAGACTTGTACCAGCTCGCTCCGGTTGCTCCTCGGCGTACTATTAGAGTGYRCCGAACCACCATTTTGTAGTTGTTCTCCAAGTCATGTTATCGTATGTCTAGCAGCCATGTCTAGCACCGAGTGCATGATGTTGTTCTCACCAGCAATCCCCTAGCCCGCTCCCACTCCAAGTCCGATCGCCRTGTGAGCTCAGCACATGTCCGACACCACTCAAGTCCACYGTCCATAGATCATTGCCRTCGTCACTCAGTCCACCATTCYAATCCCCRCACCCATCCTTGAATAGTTACGGCCTATTCAGACAACCCTCCRCMGCAACCCTCAATTRCAAGACCCWCCAGCTTCCATTTACCCYGCYRTGCAATGTGCTMCCCAGACATAGCAGCRGAGACTATGAGCAAGACCRCTTGGCCAGCACTCGCTTATAGCTCRTGACAGAGTCGTAGGTTTTATCTAGGTACTTACTTGTCTTTGGATGGCGGTAGTTGTTCGATAAGGTCCATAGAGATGGATGACCAGGGGTAAGGTGGGACAGGAAGGGACTTGAGTGGTCCATGGGGCTTGTGTCGACGTGCTTTTGCCTTGCGACAAGTATGGCAGCTGTCAATGTAATGGTGGATAAAACCTTTTACACTGGGCCACCAGTAGTCACGGCAAAGGAGCTTGAGGGTCTTGCGTCGACCAGGATGTCCTGCAGTGATTGTGTCGTGATATTGGCGTGCAATGCAGAGACGAAGGTCATCGGCATTGGGGACGTAGTGTCTGTCTTTGTACGTGACAAGTCCTTGTGGATCAAGGTTGAAATCAGGGTTGTCAGGGTTGACGGCCTTGTCTTTAAGGGCAGAGAAAGTGTCATCTCTGGGATACGCTTGAAGGATGTCGTTACTGATGGTGGATGATATGTCGATAGTGGTAGACGTGCCGAGGTATTGTCCAGGTTTTATAAGGGCACGGTAGTTGTTGGGATTGATGTCCATGGAAAGGCTGGCCCCTTTCTGTTGAGGGTGGACATCCGCACGGCGGGTCAAGGCATCAGGCTTAGTGCCCTTGACACCGGGTCAAGAGATAATAATGAAGTCAAATTCGGAGAGGAACTCAGACCAACGGGCTTGTCGACGATTGAGCTGCTTGGTTGTTGTGAAGAATTCCAAGCTGCGGTGGTCGGTATAGACCTTGATCTGGTGTGCCGCTCCCTCAAGGTAATGTCTCCATTGTTTAAACGAGGCACCAATGGCAAGCATTTCCTTGTCATGGATCTCATAGTTGATTTCCGGAGCGCTTAGCTTCCGGCTGAAGAATCCAAGTGGTCGAAGGATCCCATTGTGTTCTTGTGATAGGATCCCAGCAATGGCGAAGTCGGAGGCGTCTGTTTCTAAGACGCATGGTTGTTCTGGGTCATAATGTGCGAGCATGTTGGCAGTAGTGAATGCCGATTTGAGTGCATCAAAGGCATCCTGTTCCTTTGTGCCCCAACGGAAAGGCGTGTCTTTCTTCGTAAGACAGGCAAGAGGAGTAGCGACCTTGGAGTAATTTTCGACAAAGAGACGGTAAAAGTTGGCGAAACCCAGGAAAGAGCGGACATCGAAGAGGTTGGAAGGTGTAGGCCAGGTGAGGATTGTCTGGACTTTTGTCTTATCCATCTTGATACCAGTTGAGACAATATAGCCCAAGAATTCTACTGAGGAGGTGTGGAATTCACACTTTTCAGCCTTGGCGAAGAGTCCTGCAGAGCGGAGACACTCCAGGACTTGAGTGACATGATGGTGATGGGTTTCGAGGTTGGAGCTGTACACGAGGATGTCATCTAGGTAGCAGATGACAAAGGAGTCGAGCATGTCACGGAATGTGTAGTTCATGCGATGCTGGAAAGATGCCGGGGCGTTGGTAAGGCCAAACGGCATCACACGATATTCAAAAAGGCCATAACGGGTGCGGAAGGCGGTCTTCCATTCTTCACCCTTGGCAACACGGAGTAGGTTGTACGCTCCTCGGAGGTCGATTTTGGTAAACACCTTAGCGTGTTTAAGTCGGTCCAGTAGGTCCTGGATGAGCGGCAGCAGATAACAGTTCTGGATGGTCATGGCATTCAGGCCTCGGTAGTCCACACACAGTCGGAGAGAGCCATCTTTCTTCTTGACAAAGAGTATTGGAGCTGCGGCTGGGAACTCGGAAAGGGCGATGAACCCTTTACTGAGGTTCTCGTCCAAGTAATCGCGAAGTACGCCAAGTTCCTTGTCGGATAAGGAATAGATTGGCCCAAATGGTGGTTGTTTGCCGTCCTTGATAGGGATATGATGGTCAAAGGCGCGGTGTGGAGGCAACTCATCTGCGTTCTTCTTGTCGAACACGTCCAGATAGCTGTGATAATCAGGAGGGACTAGTTGTCTGTCCTGCAAAGGTGCTGCGGTAGATGTCGAGATCGTAGTAGTCGACGTGGTAGTGTCTGTAGTTGTGTCTGTAATTGTTGCGGGATAAAACATGTATGGTTCAGGTGTCTGTGGTTCAATAGGTGGACTGGGTGTCGGCTGCTCAGAGTCATCACATTCTGAGCCAGACACAGAAGGCTTCCAAGCGGGAATGATGGTTCTTGCAAACCAGGAGATCTGTGGGTTATATTCTTGGAGCCAGGGCATTCCCAAAACAATTGGGAATGTGTGGATGCTGGTAACGAGGAGGCTCAGCCACTGCGGGCCAAACTGGGCAAAGTTGACACATATGTAGACGTCATATAAAATCTGTGAGGGCTTACCAGCTCCGTCAAGGAGATACAGTGGATGAGGCTGTCGAGGAAAGAGGTGCAAGTTGTAAAGTTGATGTCAATGAAGTTGTTGGAAGCTCCTGAGTCGATAAGGGCTCGGGAGTGGCAAGGATCCTCTATCTTTCGACGAGAGATCTCAAGGGTAAAGTCGAGGGTGAGGTGTCGTGCTTGAACCTCAGGCAGGTGCTGTGTTGGGATCGGTGTACCAGTTGTCGATGAGCAGAAGTGAGAGATAGCCTGTGGAAGATCCTGGCATTCCAACCCCAGGCTACCCATTACGGGTGAAGGTTGGAGCTTCATTCTTTTCCTGAAGTTGAGGTCGAAGTGTTGTAAACAGGCTTCCGGGCAGGAGGCGCAAGGAGACAGCGAGAGGCACTGTGGCCAGCATTGCCACAGTAGAGGCAGAGGTTATTGTCTTTGCGGCACTTGTACTCCTCAGGGTTGAGCTTGCCATGGAAATTGGTGTTGGGCTTGGTCATACGAAAATGGTCGGGGCGTGAAGTCGGGTTGCCATTGTTCTGCTGGAAAGATGGGCGTGCTGGTGGGGTGTTGAATGGGCGATTGAACTGGCGGGGCGTCGTTGTCTGCTGCCTGTCACCACATTCAACCTGATGTTCAAAGAGGCGGGTGTTGATACAGATGGCCATCTTCTGAAGTTCATCAAGGGTGTCGGGTTTTCCAGTGCATGCCAGCTCATCCTTGATGGTGTCCTTGAGTCCTCGGTAGAACTGGGCAGACAGGGCACTGTCATTCCAGATAACCTGGGTGGCAAAGCGAGTGAAGTCGGTGACATAGGTGGAAGTGGAGCCACGCTGCTTGAGGTTGGACAGGTGGCGTTCGGCAGTGGCAGTTTCGTCGGGATCTCCAAAGGTCTTCTGGAGTTCCTTGCAGAAGTCCTTGAAAGAGGTCATGAAGTCCGGGGCGGGTGTCTTTGTCACATAAGGCTGGAACCAGAGGAAGGCAGTGTCACGAAGGAAGGATCCAGCGTGAAGGACTTTTGATTGTTTGGTAGGGAAGCGGGAATTCTGAAGAGTGATGACCATGGTGACTTGAGTGATGAATGAAGAGACTTTGAGCGTTGACCGGTGAAGTACTCTGGCTGGGCAACCTTTGGCTCCTGAGTACGGCTGGCTGAAGTCGTTGACGAGGGTGAAGCCTCACGTTGAACTCGGAGGGTGTTGATGGTTGCCTGTAGAGTCTGGTTCTCTTCCTGGAGGGTGGTCTGGCGTGTTAAGAGGTTGGCGAGCTGCTCCTCGAGAGCAGTAAGGCGCTGGCTCTGAGTAGCAGAGGCCATGGCAGGATAATGACAATGTGTGCAGAGAGGTTGTGGAGTCGAAGTGACTGGTAATAGAGTTGAAGATGTATCGTCCTACATGGGCGGTGAAGGATCAAACAATCCTGTTACGACCTGACCTGTCGAGAGGAAAGGAGACGGAGTCAGTTGTAAGTTGTTGAGCTTGGGACACAGGTAGAAGGGCCACGTCCGCTAGACCTATGTGGACAAGAAGTCTCTTCAAGGTAACAGGGCAAGCTTGCTTGGAAGGATCTCTCAGTGTAATGAGCAAGCATACTTGGTGATGACAAGGGAGGCGTAGATGACCGAGGAGTTTGTGGTAGTGTGTAACTTATGTCAAGATCTATCTGCTATGGTGTGTGTATGTATGTGTGTGTGTGTACAGAATTTTTTGATCCTTGGGGGGTTTTGAGGGGAACACTGCTTCCTTTTATACCATTCCGGAGGGCTCATGAGCAGCCCCTTGTGCTCGTACTGCTCGTATGGTACTCAGTGTGGTCGTGCGAGCATTCAGGGGTGCCCATGTGAGTGTTCAGGGGTGCTCAGGTGAACAGTGGGTTCATATGAGCACTCAGGTGAGCGGGTTGTGCTCAGGTGATCGTTCGGGTGAGCGTGTTGTGCTCTGGTGAGCACCAGATGGTCATATGAGCATGGTCATGCTCAGTCGAGTGAAGCCAAGGATCAGCAAGGGAGGCTGTTGGGTTGAGCTGGTATGGGTTACAACCTTCTGCAGTGTGTCTTGGCGTGCAGGGTCGTAACAGTCGACCTCTTCACAAACTTACCCAGCAAAACCGCAAGTGGAACTGGGATAAGGAAGAGCAAGACGCATTTGAACAACTGAAACACGCCTTTACGCAAGCTCCCATCTTACAACATCATGACCCCGACCTCCCCATCACCGTGGAAGCCGATGCCTCCGACTTTGCCATCGGCACCATCCTTCTCCAACCCGACAAGGACGGCAACCTCCATCCCGTTGCCTACCACTCTCGCAAGCTCAACTCAGCTGAGCTCAACTACTCCACCCACGATAAAGAGATGCTCGCCATCATCGACGCATTCAAGACCTGGCGGCATTACTTGATCGGCTCAGATCAAGTAATCATCTACACCGACCACCACAGCCTCGAATACTTCATGCAAAAGCACACCTGGAACCGTCGCCAAAACCGTTGGCTCGAGTTTATGCAAGCCTTCCAGTTCAACATTAAATGGAAGAAGGGCATTACCAATATGAAAGCTGACACTCTCTCAAGACAACCCGACTACCAGCTTGACCCAACCATCGACATGTCTCCCACCGCATTCTTCCACCCTTCCGAGTTAGCCACCAACACCGCCCACACCACAAGGCAAAAGAAATCCCCCAAACCTTCCCCGCCTTGAGAACCCCCCATGCCTTCTCCATCTTCCGACCAAGACTCTTCGGAGGACGACACCACTGGTATCTCTCCACTTCTTGCCAAGATCCAAGAATGTCAAGAAACCCACGAGAGCACTCAAGAACTCGTCCGTCTCCTCAAGGACCGCACCTTCCCAGTCCCCGAGGACCTCAATCACGACATCGATCTCTTCAAGCTCGACCCCGCAGGCCTCCTCCGTTTCGGCAACATCCTCTACATCCCAAATGACTTCCAACTCAAGCTCGACGTGTTGGCCTTTATCCACAACAGTCGCGCTGGAGGACACCTCGGCATCGACAAAACCACCGACATGTTTGCCTGGCACTTCTATTTCCCAGGAATGGAGAAGTTCATCAAAGAACACGTCTGCAGATGCCACACTTGCCAACGCGACAAGCCAGTCAACCGTCGATGCTACGGCCCCCTGCGACCATTGCCCATCCCCACAGTCCCTTGGCGCTCCATCTCTATGGATGCCCTCACCAAGCTCCTTCCCTCTGGGCCCCTTGGACATAACGCCGTCTGGGTCTTTGTCTGCCACCTTACCAAGATGGCCGTCTTCCTCCCGTACACCAAAAAGGACTTCACAGCCAAACGGTTGGCCGAACTGTTTTACCAAGACATCTGGCATTTCCAAACATGGCAGGAAAACGACCAGCCACAAGGCAACAGGTGTTGAACAACCAAGTCCTGACTCATCGTTTATGGCCCCCGAAGCTTTCTTCACAGCTCCGCCAGCACCTGGTCCTTCTGGTACTACCTGTCACAAGCTATAAGCAAGTGCTGGCCAAGCGGTCTTGCCCATAGTCTCTGCTGCTATGTCTGGGTAGCACATTGCACAGCAGGGTAAATGGAAGCTGGCAGGTCTTGTAATTGAGGGTTGCTGTGGAGGGTTGTCTCCATCGGCCGTAACTATTCAAGGATGGGTGCGGGGATTGGAATGGTGGACTGAGTGACAACGGCAATGATCTATGGACAGTGGACTTGAGTGGTGTCGGACATGTGCTGAGCTCACACGGCGATCGGACTTGGAGTGGGAGCGGGCTAGGGGATTGCTGGTGAGAACAACATCATGCACTCAGTGCTAGACATGGCTGCTAGACATACGATAACATGACTTGGAGAACAACTACAAAATGGTGGTCCGGCACACTCTAATAGTACGCCGAGGAGCAACCAGAGCAAGCTGGTACAAGTCTTGGAGGTGGAGGGGGAGGTGATAAGGTGAATGACGTGTAATATGGACATGGGGGTTGGGTGTACGTAATGACAGTGATGGAGTTGGGCAATTGCGTGTCTTTTGTGGGACCATCGCTAGGATATGGCCAGTGAGGAGGGGTGTGACACGTGAGCGGTGCATGGAAAATGGTGGGGTGAGAGGGTACACTAGCTGATCGTGAACTGACCGGTCTTGACCATGACAGGTCTGCAGCACCCTTGCACACAGGAAGCGCAATCTGCTCCTGCGCATTGTGCTATCTGCTCCTGCGTGTTGCGCTATCTGCTCCTGTACGTCGCTGAGGCAATCTGTGACCGCTCTCCCAACGGCAAGAGGTGCACTGAGCCGGTTCTGTATTGTCAGCAGTCCATCTATGCCGTCAAGGTAGCTTTTCTCTGGCACCCTTCCATGACAGGAACCCCAGCGAACACCTGGAGTCTGCTCAAAGTGCCAGATTGCACATCACCATTTTCATCCTACATCTGCAGACATGTTCTGGCAAGCCATCCAGGAGGAGTTTGCCACCATTCCACAGGAGGTGCTTGATGCCCTTAACCAGTTATGTTTGAGAGACCCCAGGCCATGGATGGCTTGCTGCCAACGGCGGCTACATTGGCAAGTAACTGCGAGAAACTGCATGTAGCCATGACCCAATAGCGTCCACTGTCAAGAGATGAAAGAATTCTATGCCGCAATGTCAAGAATGATGTAGAAATCATGTCGAAAATCTAATAGAAGAATGAGAAGAATTGGGTTGTGTTGAAAGTTGGTGAACGTGACTGCACATTTTTGGCAAAATAAGAAGCACCTCTGGTATCTATCTGTTTTGACAATGCACTCTTCCCCTCAAAACCAGACTTGAGCATTCAATCCCCTCTACTCACTGATAGTGTACTGGCAAAGCAAGCAGAGAGCTGACCACTCTTCATGTGTTATGACTACACATCTTTGTTTCAATTAAACTGCATTTGCTTAGCTTCTCACCTCACCAGAGGGAAGTCGACAGGTCTTGTAGTTGAGGGTTTCTGCAGTGCCGTTATCCAGGTAGGCTGTATTACTCAAGGATGGCCGCAGCTAAGTGGGATAGTGAGGGTGGCGATGGCAAGGGAACTGGACAGTGGGAGGTGAGTGATGGACACATGCATTGGTTGAGCTTTCATAAGTCGTGGAGCTCATTGGGCAGATGCGTTTGATCACATACGCACAGTGAAGGGGTTTGGCGAAATATAGGACTTTGGTGGACAGGGAGTCAATCAGCATGCTGTGGTGTAGTGGGTGGATAATTATGTAGCATTTGTTGGTGTTGCGCTGGTTGTATGTCCAGTGAAGATTGGCGCCAAGCAGAATCTCATGCACAGACTGTACAATCTGGAACAAGGTGCTCCAGCAGACTGATTTCACCCAAGTAGTGTCATACAGAATATGGCAATAGTAACAGTATCATGCGAAAATACCAGAATCCGGTTCTCCTAGTAGATTCTGGCAATCAGCTAACTCTGCCCATTCTAGTAACGCTAGCAGCTTGTACAATACTTACTATATATCACTTGACAGAACTCAACGTCATCTTTTATTGCATCACTTAATCATCATCCTAAGATAAGTTTTGCTCTCACCACTGCGACTCAAATTACCCTTTCACATAGAGCTCCATAGTTTCAGTTGTTACAAGTAGAATTTTGGTTGGAGTTTGAAAAGGGGTGTTGCTTGCGTACAAGCAACTGCTTCACCAGAGGATAACAACGAAATATAACCACAATTATGAAGAGACTGTACACCTCCGATCGAGACCACTATGCCATTGTTGTTGCAGTGTTTGGAGCCAGAAGTCTCTTTATATCACCTTAAAGGCCGCCCTCAAATCGGAGAAAGCAGGAAATCGGAGATGGAGACCATTGGAACACATTTGCAACTTGCAATTTGCAGTTGATTGGAGCCTAAGCTTACCCAGGATGAATCGGGTCAGACTGCGGCCTCTGCAGGGTTGCAGTTCTTGCAACTTCTATACTCTTTTCTTTGGCTTCGTTTACTACTGGGCTTTGTCAGCTGGACAGATTGAAGAGACAGTCTGCACACTGCACTATCTTCCAGGATCACTCAGTGTTTGCACCAACTGAAACTGTGGAAGTCTACCTTTAGGACAGCCAGTACAATGAATGGTAACTGGTATGGGGAGCGACCGGAGATAAACATGTCCTCCCCCAGTTGCTCTGCTTTCCCATCTTTGGGGGCCCGACGTAATGTTGGCGTAAGCGAGGTCTTGTTTCACACCCAGAAGCACGATATGTGGCAACAAACAAATTCAACCTGTCCATCGATCTGGCCGGTAGTCAGTGTTACAAAGCGCGAGATCTCATGTAAGCTATGACAAGTCTCGGTTTTCCCAACGTAGACCGCAGCCCTGAATACCACATTCCGACCTATAATAAAATACTGCTCAATATTTTTATATGTGTAATTGTGCCAGAGAGAACTTCTTCCTAAACAAGTGTTTGTCAAGTTGAGCACTCCGCTTCCCAAGCAAACCAGGGAGGGCCCTGTATTGACTAAGGAGCATCTAACGAGATCGTGCAACGCCATCGTCACAGCTTAAAACGCGGCCTGTCAGCAAAAGAATACTTCCAAGATCATGCTAGCAGAGCAGGGTGCGAGTGAGACAGAGCAGATACTGCAGTTTGCTTGTTTTTAGGAGATCCCAGCTTGAGAGCTCTGGAAAATAACCTCCAATGCGGGCCACTTGGTTGCCTCACACGCAAACAATCTACTGCACTCTAACAGAAGTGAAGGCATATGGATTCCGGCAAGGTCATACTTACCCCCAATGCATCCCCTATGGGGCTCAAGCAGACATCTCTGCTTCACCAACCCCGAATGGGACTACCCCCTGGGCTGTGAAGGAACCCTGCCCCTCATTATTCCCCCACGGCCGATGAAGCGCCTCCAGTAGTACTAGCTGTGATCTGCAAAGCTTCGAATCCGACCTTGACAGAATGTTTGGATGTGAGGATATTGGGGATATGGAAGGGCGGGGGGTGGTGGGGGGGGGGAAGCGAACATCTTCCTCAATTCACCGGCCGATGCGATAAGGGGCAAATGTGCCAGCAACACTACTATCGCTCTGTCACAAAGTTTAGTAGGGAAAAAAAGGTCTGCAGCTCTGTCCGCGCAGCATTGCTTGTTGTTTCTTTTTTCGACATCTGGCACACCCACAGAGCGGAAATCTGACGCAGCCGAAAAGTTCTCCGTGGCTTCACTCTCTCCAGCTCAGCCTGTCCGTTTTATCTGCTGCTCCATCCAAAAACTGCACCATTGGATACGTGGTTTCTGCCTGACGTTTCGCTTCTTGATCAATTGCTAAAGTGCACACCCAATGAGGATTCCCCCCTTGTCATCCATGGACCATTCCGAGGCTGAACAGGCCGGCGATAACCAACAGAGGCGGTCAGTCACTGGTTATGCTTTCACCGGTTTTTGTTCCTAAGCTTACTGGAAACGTCGCCGATAACTTTTGCTCTTTTATTTAGAGACGCAGAATATCATGGAGATATCAAGCAGGCTTGGCAAGGGCTCAGGCTGTCAAAATTATCTCCTCCTTGTAGCGTCAGCTTTCCCTTCAATAAGAATAACTCAATGCGCCCTCTTTCACTTGTAATCTGGTCCACAATGGGAACACCAGCTCATAGATATCGAGCAGCACGGTACTGGAGAAACGGCGTGACCCGATGCCTCCACCACTTCACGATTCAACCTGGCACATACTTGTACCAAGCCACTTCCAAAGCAGCAACTTGAGACTGTTGGAGACCGCTTCGGCACTTTTCGGGAAGTGCCAGAAAACTCTCATCAGTATTGGGACGTGAGGAGCTTTCAGGATTTACAAACTGCCTGTCAAAACCTGCAATAGACCTACAATTACCCACAGATAACCCGCCGCGCTATGCACTTGTCAAGAGTGCAAATCCAGAAAACTCAACATTGCACCCCCCATACTGATATTACTTTCTCACCATGCTAGCATCATGCCCTATGTCATGACTCAGGCTGCAATTTCGTGATCCTGTGGCGCAGCACATCTCTAGTGTAAACACTGGTATTCCTCCAGTCATTTGCTCTCAACTCTCCAGCTGCACAAGCACAGCCTGGCAGGAGTAGATCTGGGAATAGTATTTGCGGCGCAGTTGCCAAGGGAGCTATTAGAGTGAGGATGCATTTGCAGTGCGCGTATAGTTAGGGGCTGACAAACGAGGAACTGCTTAGCAACATGCGAAGGCGGTGGGGAGCTGTTGTTGATAGCGTAATACGCATCACTGGAGACGTGAACCTTAGTGTGGCGTTTAACAAATGGTTTACTTACGTACCGCCGAACTCTTTGACATAATGGTCTAAATACTCCGAAATTTGTACCAGTATTCAGCTGTCCTCACCTTCCGGCAATCTTAACGTCCAATGCCGATGAGGACTTCAGCGGGCATACAAGCCACACACGATCGTTCAATCGACCCTAGCTTCCAGCACTCATCCGGCATTTGAGGTGAAGGGAGGAAAACTCCTGGCTCTAAATGATTTAGAGCGACAGTGATAGTTCAGTTTCAATAGTACAAATTGGGTACAAAGCGAAACGGAACCCATTCTCCTTCAACTTTCCATTCCCCGCATCCCGTTTCTATAATCAAACAATCAGTAACTATATTCTTTGCCCAAATCAACACACCCTTGCACAACGGCTCAAATACGGACTGGCTCCAGCAACCCAGGCCCCCTTGCCCTTCAGCAGCAGGCAATTCTCACATGTTAGAGCGCCTGGCACTTTGCCATCAAGGATAAGCCTCACAAAGGGCGTGGTATTCAGTCGGTGCTGTCGTGCCCAAAGAAGGTGAATAGCAGCCAAACGTACAAAGGAGAGGCAAGCCTCCATGAGTTTCACTGGTGCCTCTATCTGTGCAACGCAGGGGTAATGGCAACAAATACTTTCGACGGCTATTACTGCTGAACACATTCTGATTCAGAACGAATACTGCAAAGTCAGAGTTCATAGCAAGGCCGCGTCTCAAAACAGCCAACGTGATGCAACTAGTCCACAGCGCCCCACAAGAACACTCAAGATGTTTTCCTGCAACTTTCTGCTCACTACTCTTTGCATCGACATGAGGTCTGTAGCCAGCGACTCGACTGGTGACTTCTTTTTCGAAGTCCGATTGCCACAACCTCCTGTTTGTGCATCGCCCATTCTGCACATGCCTGGACAGAATCGGAAGAGGTCCTCTTTGCTGTGTGTCTGAGGATGACCAGGTGATCGCACCCACAAAAAAGCAACTAAAGTGTGAATTGCTTCCAGAGGGTTTCTAAGCCCAAGGGGATCGCTGGAGAAGGGGGGGGAGGGGGGTTATGCAGCCAGAGCCTTTACTATATTGAATGTTCTGGGCACACCAAGGAGCCATACTGTGCTGAGGTTTCTCGTCTCTCTGCACCAAAGCACGACCGGGAAAGTGCACCAAGCTACAACCTGAACACTCTCTTCTTTCTGCTGCACTCTTGGGAAGCACTCTTAGGAAGGGAGAGTGGAAAAGCGCATCTCCCCCTTTATTCCACGCGCACATGATTTCTCCTTTGGCTTCAGCTCGTCTACGCTGAGGCAGCTTTAATCCACTGTTGTTCGCCTTTCCTTGGCTTTCGCGGCACCTTCTGAGCCAGACAGAGCGAGAGAACAATCAAAACATACACTCCGCTACCCATATGGATTTCACACTTTGTGGGCTTCAAACGGAATCCACCAATATTTGCCTGTATAGCAACGGAGTAGCATACGTGGCTGTACAAGTCATCTCATCTCTCCCCACACAAGGCAGGGAGGTGTTATCCAAATCGACGCTGCATTCCCATCTCCCGTTTTTTTCACGTCAGCAAGTGATCCACGGCAGCCTTCAACTCCGTCGCCTCGACATGGACTCCGAAAAGCTCAAGGGCCGCGAACTTCATCAATACACACACCCCATGAAAGACCCAAAACACCAATGCATTGTTTTTGGAGCGCTCGTCACCGCCCAACTGCACAAACAGCCCGGTTATTGGCCACCATCCTGGACTCTCAAGACCCCAGCCATGTGTGACCAACCCCACTCCATCACAATGGACCTTCGAATTAAACGCTTCCAGCGATAAGACTTGCCTTTTATTTCACACTGGTTCTGAATGAACGAATCGAGCAAGCAGCTGTGCTTTCCACCAGAAAACCAACAAAAGGGAAAACTATGCCCGCATGGTTGATTATGATTCAATGAGTTCCTCTGAAAGTCTACATGCTGCCTTCATCCTACCTAGCGAGTGTCAAGCAGTGACCCAGAAAGCGTGTAGGGCGAACTCAAACCAACGGCAGTATCCTAGCGTCGCTCACCTACCAGGACAGTTATCCCTCGATATGCTTTTGGGCTGAGGCCCTCGCTACTGCACTTGGCAAAATCAGAGAGCTCTATTATGGGCTTCGTTGATTTAGTGTTTATGTGACTGACTCCACAAGTACTGGCACAACATTTCCCCACGGTGCCTGCGGATTCTGACGTGGGTTGAATTGTGCTGGCACCAGGCAACTTCGTCCCCGACACTGTGTGTACTTCCGTCCGATGTCGAAATCTGCATCCTAGGACTGCAGATGGTATTTACGAGCCGTTCGGGCTGCCAAGCAAAAAATAATAATAATCCGATTATGATGTGTCGAAGCCAGGAAACGACAATGGCAACAGCTATCAAGTCCACATCTGCGAGCACAAAATGATCCACACATTCCGCAAGAACAGAACTCATCGGACTAAGTATTTCCACAACAAGAACGATCCCCGTGTCTATTTCAACAATCTCCACCCCAGTGCCTCAGCCGCTCAACAACCAAGACCACCGGCTCCCAGAGCGTTCAGATCACTGAATTGGTCTCCATTCATTACTTCACCGACTGGTCCTGCATACACATACAGGAGACACCAGTAATCATACGATTCCCAACCACTTTAACCCAGCTGTCTTGCTTGGTCTCCGTGTCGAGCACACTTGATATAGGCGCCAACATCTTGCTTGTCGATTCTGCAGCGGAAGGGAGCGCATGTGGAACAATCAGGACATGCAGCAAGAGACTCAAATGTGCGCCCCTGTCTTTGTTTGACTCCATCAGGGCAGCGATAAACTGTACTTGGGCACAATCATACCATCCAATACTACGTGCATTTCCAATTGCCACAAAGCTGGACTCCTATCATCAGGCTCTACCATCATACCTGAAAAACAAGCCATCCTTAGCAGATTCGGAACTCTCCCAAACCCCAGAAACACACGAGAAACTACAGGGACTGTTGTCCATGTGTCCGCCCAGATCGTAGCCAGTGAGTGACATACCCTCTTCGCATTTAGAAGCAAAGCGGTAGGTCTTCCACAACTATCACCACAGCTTGGTTAACTCAACATTAGATCGCACTGAAAGCTGAAGCTTCCGGAACAGGCCCAAATGCACGCGATTCACCATTTCCATCTTTGAGTGCACAGGCCACCCTCAAGGCAAGGCAAGCAGCAACTTCCAATACCAAGAGCTTTCCTGATCAACTGTGGAAGTAGAAAAGCAATAACGTCCTGAACTGAAACCTCTGTAAAGTGTCATAATGCAACATGACGCAATCTGGTCATAGAATAATTTAGGACGCGGTTCTTTCGGCGTATAAATCTGGGCCAAGACCTCGTACGAGGGTGAAACTTTTACCCCCCTTTACCCCCCTTAGCCCGGGCCGGCTTCCCCACCTGTGCCAGAACAGGTCATGTCTGACATCGCACTACCTACATTCTCCACCTTATCTAGACATATTGCTAGCAACCAGTAGTTCACAACACCGCTCCCAGCAACCAGTAGCGCTAGCAACTGGTAAAACATATGATATGCCCTGAGAGACCTCAACGTCCTCTGAACTCCTATCATAACTTACTCATTAATGATCATACCTTACGTGTTACTATCACAACTCCAACTCAAATCCCCCCTTCGTATAGCACTACATAGCTCTAGCTTGAACACAAATCGCCGTGCTGCTTAGATCAAGGGGCTTCTGAGCCTCTGGCCGTTGTCCATCTGGATCTCTGGAGCCCTTCAACCGTCTGTTCTATTGGGAAACAAATAAATTCCTGACCTGGTGATCCGATTTTATTAAAACGGTGACAATCTGTTTCCTGACTCCTTAAATTGAAGTTCCTCGCCGTGTTACCAGTTGACCTTCTTATCCATATGGAGTGTCGAACCAACTACAAAGCTCTTCTTGCGTTCTGAGGCAATAGAGCTAAACTTACTCTGCCAGCAACCACAGAGAATCTCACCATGCCCAGCTTCCTCCCGTGGCACATTATGAAATGGACGGGGCGAGACAGGCGATGTATTCATGGTCTATGCTGTGGAAACTACCATCCCGCCCCC
>PQXP01000264.1:0-37500 GCA_002973495.1 Apiotrichum akiyoshidainum
GCCGGCAGCGCGCCGGGCCGGGCCAGGCGCCCGCGCAGGCGGCGGACACGACGCTCCCTGCCGCACAGGAGCTGTGGCCGTCGCTGCCCGTCCAGGTCGACGGCGCGGCGGTCGACGTCTGGAGCATGAACAACTCGGAGGACGTGTGGAGCAACGCGCTCGTCGCGCTCGAGAACGACGAAGCGAGCGGATGGTGGACCACGCTGCTCTAGGTGCAGAGAGCGGGTACGTGTTGAGATGGGAAGACAGCAGGCGCAGCGCTGCAGGCTGCGCTGCACGGTGCGGTGCGGCGGAGGGGAACAGGCCACAGTGCCACTTAATAGCAAAAGCAGTCTTTTGGGTATTACTATGCATTCATCCACATATCTGACCTGTCTCGCCGAGGACACTTGCTGCAACTTGCGCGGTTGCGAGACGTGCCTCGACACGCGACGCGACACGCTGACACGCGAGCCGCAGGCAGACGCACGAATACCCGCGTTCAGCCAGATCCGACCCCCTCAGGGTGACGGGTGGTGACAACAGCCTGCTTCCGAGCCGCCGGCAACGCGAGACCCCACCGCACCCGCCAGATGTGGATGTGGATGAGGATGTAGGGTTCGGTTCGGGTGAAGCCGACCAGGCACTCCGTGTACGGGGGGTGGCCGGCTCGCTCGCAGCAAGCAGCAGAAAGGCGAGGAGGAGCGTTGCTATCTGATCGAGGGACTGGCTCGTAGCGAGATATATAGCCATGGGCCCAGCGATATCTCGCTTGCCCGTGGGCGGGTGCATAGGCGACGCGACACGTGCCGACACGACATGTTTGCACCTTGCGGAGTGCGGGGGTGCTGGCTGCCAGCTGCCAGCACCCAGGCAGTGAGCAAATGCAGCACCCGGCCGTCAGGGCCGTGCAGCGGCGGGGGCCGGGTCGGGGGTCGGCAGAAGCATGCATCAGACAGACGAGTCGCGGTACCCGCGGTCGTTGCCGCATGGGCGTATGCTCTGCCGATGCACATGCTGGCACGCCTCACCTCGTCTCGAGAGCGCGGGACGTGGTGTCATGTGAGGTGGATGCGATGGCGAGGGCTGGGTGCCAAGTACCGAGTACCAAGCAGTGAAAAAAAAAAAAGAAAAAAAGAAAAAAAAAAGAGTTCCGGATACCCGTGGGGCTGTGGATCCGGCCCGACTGTGGGCTGACACCACTGACACACTTTTGTTTGGTGCGTTTTTCTCTGCCTGGCTGGCTGGGCTGGCTGGGTGACAGTAGTGGTACGATGCAAAACACAGCGTGGTGACGGCGACGACGGGCAGCGAGGCAGCGAGCACGGGGTAGAAGAGGACGGCCTGGGGACATGTGTAATCTAGGACCCCGCAGCTTGTCCGGAGCCCCCGGGCGTGCGAGTGAGCGAGTGAGCGCTGTCCGGAATCCAAGTCGGCGACCCCGATACGGCCCGAACAGTCCGGGGCCAGCACCCGCAGAGCAGAGCGGAGAGAGCACGTCCGGGGCCAGGTCTAGGTCAGACGACGACGACGCCACGCGACTTTGCAGGCGGACTTTGGCGACCACCCCAGCAGCCTGCTAGCACCCAGGTATACTCCACGGTCCACGGCATCGTCGGTATTCATTTCCCGCATCCACTTTTCCTTTCTCTTCTCTTCTTTCTCCTCTTTCTTTCCTCCCACCTCACCACTCTTTTCTTTCCTCCACAATGGCCGCCGCCGCCCCCGCCGCCCAGCAGAAGAAGCCGCTCCGTACGTATCCACCCCAGCACGCTCTCTCCATCCCTCGCCCCGCACGCGATTCTCCCCCGAGCATCACAAACCGCAAGCCGTCGCGTCGCCCACATTTGTCACATTGGATCAGCGAGGCGGTTGCGAGTGGCAGACTCACAGTACGGCCGCTCTCGACGCGCTCGCAACCGCCGCGCCGTTATAGTGTGCACCAGCGACCACCGCGACTCCGTCAGCCCCACCCAGCCCAGATCTACATACACATCCCCTCTCAACATCCCGATCCCCTAGCTCGAGATTTCCACCCCCCGCGCTCCCCCTCCCTATCACACCATCAGGATCCCCCACCCCCTGCCCCCACCTGCCGCGTCTCCTCCGATCGCGGAAACCCTCTAGCAGCAGCGTAGACTAACCCCGCAGCCCTGCCCTTCGGCTACACCTTCGCCGCTGGTGCCATTGCCGGTAAGTTTCCGCGTCCACGGACCTAGAAGAGAAAAAAAAAAAACACGCAACTGACACGAAAACAGGTGTCACTGAGCTCCTGGTACGTCTTGGTTGCGCCTGCAGCGATGGATCGAGTCGGCACGCACTCCGCGACGGACATGGCCGACGGCGGGCGCCGCGCAGAAGGGGGCGGTCGTGATTGGCCTGAGCGAGGGAGCAGGCCGCCGGCAGCGGACTCGCCTCCGTGCGCTGGCTGGCAGTCCGTGTCCTCCGCGCAGTCCGCCGCAAACGCACTGCCTGCGCAGAGCCCGATATTATTTCCATCGTGGTTCTGTGTGCGGTCAGCAGAGTCGCGTCCGGTCACCGTCGTCTGAAGACATCACTGCGTAGCGTGCAGCGCGCAGCACACATCCCCTGCGCCCCTGTCTGCTGCTCCCACTAACTCCCAGCTCCTCTACCCTCTCGATGTCATCAAGACTCGCCAGCAGCTCGACACCAGCAAGAACGCCCCTGGCATGGTCACCGTCTTCAAGAACATTGTCAAGCAGGAGGGGTGAGTCATGCGGGCGAGCGGCTAGCGGCGCAGCGGCACCCAGCGTGCAGCAGCCTCTCGCCCCCAGGCGCTCCCATCGACTAGCGCTGACTCTGCAGTGCCTCGCGTCTCTACCGCGGTATCCTCTCGCCCCTCATGATGGAGGCCCCTAAGCGTGCCATCAAGTGTGAGTAGCTAGAGAGTCTGTAATGAACTGCAGCTAACACACACAGTCGGTGCCAACAGTGAGTAGGACGCCAAACTGGATCATAGTATATCACGTCTCAAGATCCACGCCGCATTGGCAGAACACTGACCACAGGCTGGTGGGGCTCCGTCATCACCGGCAACGGCAAGAGGAAGACTACCCAGGGCATTGCCATGCTCACTGGTTGCTGCGCCGGTGCCACCGAGTCGATCGTCGTCACTCCCTTCGAGCTCGTCAAGATCCGTCTCCAGGACAAGACCTCGACCTACACTGGCCCCATGGACGTTGTCAAGAAGGTCGTTGCCAAGAACGGTGTCCTCGGCATGTACCAGGGTATGGAGTCGACCTTCTGGCGCCACTGGTGGTGGAACGGTGGATACTTTGGTTCCATCTTCCAGGTCAAGGCCATGCTCCCCAAGGCTACCACCAAGAGCAGCGAGATGACCAACAACCTCATCGCCGGTACCGTCGGTGGCTTTGTTGGTACCGTCATCAACACCCCCTTTGACGTCGTCAAGTCGCGTCTCCAGGCCCGCCCCACCGGCGAGTGGACCTACCCCGCCCTCTTCCGCATCGCCCGCGAGGAGGGCTTTGGCGCCCTCTACAAGGGCTTTGCCCCCAAGGTCCTCCGTCTCGCCCCCGGAGGTGGTGTCCTCCTCCTTGGTGAGTCGAGAAGTTGAGCCAGCTGTCTAGCTTGCTCCGGTCGCGCTTCAGAGCTAGTGTGCTAACCCCGCAGTCGTCGAGGCCCTCAGCCACGTGTTCCGCCAGCAGCTTGGCCCCCCTTACATCTAGATGGATTAGACGTGTACTGTCGTGTGTCGTATTCGTGCCGGCTTGTATGCAATTGTGGGAGGACGTGTGGACCGACGAGAGGAGTGGGGGTCCAGGGCGGGGAGCGGGGAGACGAGTGGGGGGTTTGCTCGGAGCAACGAGCAGCTAAAGCATGAGATGTGACTGACATGACGCTAGTGGTCAGAGGAACGGCACCGAGGGCAGGCGGCATCGCTGAGTGGGCGGGTGGTCCCTCCCTCCACTTTCGCCGCGAACATGTGTGTGACGCACATGATGGTAGCTGATCAGAGCCAGAGAAACGGCAGCGGAAACAGGAAACGAGGCCGGGCGCATTGCTACTGATTCGTCCTTGAGCAGCCGTGATGCTGCAGGCAAACCGCAACTGAAGAGTCCGGCCCACTCCGCCAGCTAGGAGATCTCGCTAATGTGTCGCCATGGCACATCATTACATTATTACATCATTACATTATTGAAACAACTGGGATAATGTACCAAAATAGGTGAATACACAGGTTGCCAGGGGAGGCATGCACGAGGGGCTAACCAAGGAGAAGGGAGAAGGAACTGAGAGAGGCCGGCGGGTGGTGGTGAAGCACGGCGGTTGGGGGCCAAGGGATCTAGCGGCCGAGACGGCCGACAGTCACGCCGAGCAGGGAGAGGATGATGGTGCGGAGGGCGCGGTCTGAGTGGTTGTTGAAGGTGGCGGCGGGCATCGATGAGAGGTCGGCGGCACGGGCAACGAGCTCAGCATGAGGCATGCCAACGAGCTCAGCAGAGGACGTGAGAGGCTGCAAGTCAGACAGCGGTGGCCAAGGTAGCTTACGGGGTGAATGGCGCCGAGGGGTATGAGCGGCTCGCCTTCAGTCGCGAGGGCGGCGTTGATGGAGCTGAACGTTAGCGGTGTATGCGAGCAGAGGCGTACCGAGTGTTGAGCTGGTTCTGCAGGGGAGCGAGGAGGGGAGCGAGGAGCGCGGGGACCTCCTGGCGCAGTAGATCGCGAATCTGCTCGAGCGTGACGCCACCGTCCGCTCCCTTCTCACCGTCCGCTCCTTTCTCACCCTGGGGTCCGGAGACACCCTGGGGACCTTGGGGGCCCTGGTCGCCCTTGGCGCCCTTGTAGCCGCGCAGGCCGCGCTCGCCGGCGGGGCCGGCAAGGGGGGGGGGAGCGCGGGCTTGATGTCAGCAGCGGTTCGGCAAAGGAACAGGGAGCAGTGATCAACTCACCAGCGCAGTCCTGCGCACGGGCGGCCGAGACCCATGACACAATGCTAGCAGCCTCGCCATCGGCGAACGCCTTTTGGCCGGTTATCGCGCGGAATTGAAGCTCGGCAAGCTCCTCTATGGTGCCGTTGGGAAGAGGGAGGGGGGTGGTGGAAGGGGGTTGGGCGTGCGCGAGAGCGTGGAGGTTAGGAAGAGAGGGGTGGGTGCGGAGGTAGCCGCGCAGGGGGTGCTCGACTCCGTTGGCAGTGGGGAAACAGTCCCAGGAAATGAACGCGGCCATTCTGGTCTGGCGATTGTAGGCGGACGTGGATGTGTTGTTGTTGTTGTTGTTGTTGTTGTTGTTGTCGTCGTCCATCGAGTCGGCTGCTAAAGACCTGGGGGTTTCAGAATAGAAGTAAATCGCCGAATACCCCGAGGGTGTGGCGGGTTCCTGCAACCCTACTACCGAGGCAATGCTCCAGAGTGTACCATAGTACTTGGTCGATCGGAACGCTCTCAATGGAGATAAAGCGACTCCGAGCGGACACCCTGGCGGCGAGCGTGCCCAATGGAGCGTCGGCCTCGACGCCAAGGCCGTCCCGCGCGTCTCCGAGTGGCTGGCCTCCCTCCACTTTCGCCGGGAACATTACGCGCCGGGCCTCGGGTGTCGTGCCCACAGGGCGTCTTGCTTGATATCAGTCGGGGCCTCCACCGCCAGGGACGCCGAAGTGGCAAGTCGCCGCAGAGCAGGGCCGCACGCTGGTGGCCTGTTTGCCGCCCACTTGGCGGCCCGCAAGCCAGTAAGCACTCGAGCTCCGACCCGCACTTTGGATTCTGACCCAACGGTGTGGATCAAGGGCAGAAGGGAGTGTAAGTAACCGATTGACCCGTGTCGTGCGACGCGACGCGAGGCGCTGGCCTGCGCTAGTGCTGCCCCACAAGTCGGGTGCATGCGTATGGCGTGGGCTTTGTGCTCCAGGCTGCTGGATTCGGCAGTTAATATCGCCTGGCAGCTCGTGCTGATGGTATGCGGCATGGCTGCCTGGCATGACTGTTTGGGTCGCCGGCGGTGGCGGCGGGACACTGAGCTTTGGCCCCGGCTGCTCGGGTCAACATCGGTCCGATGGCTGCGAGTGGGGGCAGCGAGTGGGAGAAGAGCAGGTCGGTGGATTAGAGTGGTGTTTCACCGTCCATCCAGGCCTGTTCCAGTGGACCTCTCAGCTACAGAGTCATGGGGGTGGGTCGGAACAGCAGTCGAGCTAGCAGCAGGCAATAAACCGGAAGGGGATAGCTTTCTGCATGGTGCAAGATGTCGTCGAGATGAGATCGATCCCGACTCTGGCCGTGGTTGTGCGCGTCTCTTCCCGGTTAGGTTGTTTGGTGTTGCTCACTATCTGTGTCAGAGTGAGTGAGATGCCCCACCAAAACGGAGCGAGATATTCGAATATGAATCCCGCGTCGGTTTTGCTATCTCTCGACAGCAGCGTCGACGTGGGCTGGGATGGGCTGAGCTGGGCTCCAGTGCCTTGGCGGGGTTTGGGCCTCCACGGGGTCCCTGTTTCTCCTCTGCTCCTCTGCGGTGGCAAAAGTCGAGCAAAGGTCAAATTGACATGCCTCGGAACATGGGGGGCAGGGGGCTCGCTTGGAGGGTGCCGGGGGAGAGCGAGGGTGGAGGGGAGGGGGCAAAGTGGCGGTTGCGGATCACATACAACCTTAGTTGTGGAAAGGAAAAAATCGAACCGGCAATCAACTTGTCCGACCACCCCAAGACAGGTTGATCCGGGAAAATGGCCACATGCAGCAGCAGCAGCGACGACGACGACCACCACCACTACCACGCGCTCTGCTGGGATACTCCCCCCTGCTGCCTTGGTCACCCTGCAAGCTGAATGATAACGCGGCCTCGGCGTCGTTCCGTGGTACCTCGGTTTAGATCTGCGGTACGACATTGTAACAGCCTGCATGTCTCTGGGGCAGGCAACACTCTTACCCGTAGCCACAACTTTCCGCCGCCGCCATCTGTGTAAAGTCCACTCTACTGTCACCCAGACCCAGACCCAGTGACCGCGCTGTGACCACCACTGCTTGACGCACCACGCTGTTCTTGTTATTGTCACAGTCTCACGTCCGTCTTCTTCGCCTGTATCCTCTCGATCTTCCTCCCCCTCTTGTAGCTTCGTCCCATCCTCGTCGCTCGCTTGGTGCCCCCCCCGCCATCACTACTACCTCTCCCGTCACCAATCTCACTCCCACCTGCATCCCCACGGCCCAGCCCCACCCGCATGATCACCCCCGAACCGCCCGCCGCCGTCATGTCCCTCAAACGGAAGGCGAACCCCAGCGAAGAGGTACGACCCAGTGACAATCCACCCACTCACTTCCAGGACGCACCGTCCACCGCGCCGTCCTCCAACACAAGCGCATCCCGCGCGGCGAGCAGCAATGGCGACGCCAGCAGCCCCCACACGGCCAACACAGCTGCTTCAGTCGCCACCGAGAGCTCGCCGTTCCCGCCCACACCGCGCGCTCCTCGCCGGCTATCTCCCGCTGGTACCCCGGCTAGCGCAATCCCAACTTCAGCCTCCTCAGCCCCCGGCGCCGCCCAGGCGGGACCAGCCGCCGCCTCCACATTGATAACGAACGGGCATGCGACAAAGCACCGCCGGACAGGCAGTGCCGGAACTAGCACCAACGGGCTTAGCAGCGTGCTGGCTGCTGCTGCGGCCGGCAAACACCAGGGCCGCGCGCCGGGCTCGACGCCGCCCGCCCGCCCACAGATGCCAGGCCAGGCTTCGCCACCGTCACTCGTCGTGCCCGAGGCGCTGCATGCCCGCTTCCAGCACGCCGCCTTTCCCCACATGATCAACCTCGTACCCGCTTCGCAGGGCTCGTCGGCCTCGACCGTACCGGGCCAGGCCCCTGGCTCGTCCTCCACTTCCGCCTCCGGCCCATCGGCTACCTCTGCCCCTGCAGCACATGCTCCGAGCGGCAGCGGGCCTGTCGTCGTTGGCCAGATCCTGCACCCCCTGCACGGCGGCGTCATTGCGTCCCCGCTGCTCTCCACCGGCCGCAACGCGTCCCCCCTCAACCGCGCCGCCGTCCTCGCCGCCGCCGAGCGCTCCGGCGTAAAGGCCCTCCACGGCCTCCCGTGCATCAACGCCCTGTGGCAGATAGGGAGCCATACCTGGAACGGCGCCATCCCCATCCACGGCATCATGGACGGCTACAGCCGCCGGCTACTCGCGCTTCGAGCCGGTGAGAGCAGCCACCCCAAGGTGGTCGCTACCCTCTTTCGCGACACTGTAAAGGCTACCGGCTGCTACCCGGCCAGAATGCGCGCCGAGGACGGCGAGCCCGTTGCGTGGGTCAAGGAACGCATGCGCGCGTCGCGAGGCAAGCGAGCCGGTGAGTGTTATCCGTAGGCAAGTGCCGAGCAGCGAGCAGGTGCCGAGCGATCGGGTGCCGAGAGACAGTAAATGCCTCTGAATGGCTAGCCCGCAAGTGACCTGTGACTGTGGCTGTGGCTGCGGTGCCACTGTGACGGCTATGCTAACCCCCAGGCTGGTTCATCCACGGCCCGGCAGAGTCCAACCAGCACCTGGAACCGGTATGGGCCATGGTGGCCGCGCACCCCACCATCTCTGCCCTCACTGCCGCTCTTGAGAAGCACACTGCCGATGGTGTGTTCGACAAGTCCTGCCCCCTCGATCTGCTCGCAGCGCAGGTCGCGTACCTCCCGCAGCTGAACGCCGCGCTGGACGAGGTCCGGCGCGCGTGGAACAAGCTCACGATCGAAGGCTGCGGCTTCACCAAAGTCGGCGTCTGGCAGTGGAGTGAGTACCCGGTGGGCGGCAGCGGTTGCCTCCCACGGTCCTAGCCTTCCGCAGCAGCTGACCGCAGACATCCAGGAATGGGCCAAGCGCGGCCGGTATCCCGCAACGGAACCCGAGAGCGTTGACCTGCCCCGCGAGGCGCTCGGCCAGCACGCCGCCGAGGAGTTTGTAAACTACGGCGCGACGGGCGGCCCGTACGTGCCGTGCTCCGTGCACACGAACCGCCCGTCGAGCGAGAACGGCGAGGGCTCGCCCCGGATTGTCGTCTCGCGGCCCAGCAGCGCGTACAACCTCAACTTTGGCGTCCCGTCGGCCGCCGCGGGGCTCTTTTCGCAGGCGCCGCTGGACGACATCGGGGACATTGACCCGAATCTGCGCCTGTGGCTCGAGGACTTTCCCCTGCCAAAGGCGCGCGGATACGGCGGGATGCGCCAGGCGATGGGCGAGCTGCTTGCGGACGAGTTTGGGCACGTTGCGGGCCGGTTCAGAGTGGGGAGGGACCGCGTCGGCAAGTGAGCGCGAGGACGGGTGGGGGAGCGAGTTGAAGGTTGAGCGTGATCGCGAGCGAGCGGATTGTGGTCGACAATCCCGCTGCAGCGTCGCTGTGAGCGATTGAGGGCCTAGCATAGATGACTGCGGCAGGCATATGCATATAATCTAGGCCGTGACTTTTGCTGCGACCACTGTTGGGGCTACGGCGACCGACGGCGTGCGGGGCACAAAGTGGTGGGGCACGGGGTCACGGTGGCAGACGGCCGAGGCGGCCGAGATCACGGCGACCGAGAACAGCGCAGAGACGAGGGCCGAGGGTCTGACGGCGAGCGCGACGGCAAACTAGGCACGACAGGGCGGCCCTCTCTTGCGGGAGCGCGAGCGCGAGCGCGAGCGCCAGCACGGGCTCAAGGTCGCGTTCGATGGTCGCGCTCGACGGCCGCCGAAGGCCAGCTGCAGCAGTCTGCGGACACGCTGGGAGGTACCTGTTGGCCGTCGCGATACTTGAGCCACGACCGACTGATGTAGATATCAAGCCCCCATGCAAGAGACGCGAGCAGCCCCATGGTAGCACCGGCCCAGGTAGCCCAGCTCACTCTGTGCCTGCTGTCCTCGCTCGAGTGAGACGGGGATATCAGTAGCTGGCTGGGCTTGGAGAGTCAGTTTCCCGTTTTCTGCTCGGACTGATGTGGTTTTGGACCGACGTGCCCGGTCAAGACGGTGGCAGCGGCCTCCTTTACGCCGTTGTGGAGCGTTGGGCTCGCGGCGAGCAGTGGCGGCCCTGCTGCAACCGGGTGGTTGGATCACGCGCTCGATCACGCGAGTTGTGGACAGAGTGATGGAATATCCGAACATGCGCATATCCGCCACCAGCAGCGGGTGGTTGCAGTGGTTGCAGCGGACATGTCCGATGACCCCCCACCCAAAAAGGCATGATTGCTGACTGTCAACCAAATATCTCGGTCACTGGTCACTCTGTGCGGTTGCCCACCGTCCACCACCCATTACCCTGCTCGCCCTACTCGCCCTGCTCGCCCTGCTCATCGAGGTGCCCACTCTTCACTCCGACATTGAGCATATAACACTCGACGCCGCTCGCTGCCCCGCGCCCGTCGTCCCCGCAACAACGCAAAGCAAGCAAGCAAGGCAGGCAGTCAGTCAGTCAGTCACCTCCACCTATCGCAGACCCTTCGGACACCCCGACCCCGACACCGGACCGACTCGTGACCGAATCACAACACCGACAGACAGCCTCGCCCGCTCCGCATCCCTTATCGTGCGATCCGCGGCCCCGACATTGACCATTTCTCTTTCGGTAGTCATCTCTTCATCTCATCCCATCTCACTTGCATCGAAACCGCCGCTTCCATGCCCTCCCGGACCGCCCAACTCGCGCAGGACGCGGCCGACGAGCGCTCGCCGCTCCTCGGCCTCCAGCGCGAGAGCACCCTCGACTACGCGACCCACGTCCCGGAGGAGGCCCCCGTGGTCGAGTGCGAGCACTACAACCTCGCCGGCCTGTCACAGGCCGACTTCTGGATCCTCGTGAGTTCACACCAGCTAAGAGCTCGTGTCATCGCAGCTGGCATCGAGGGCTCTGCTGACTTGCAGTGTATCTCCATGTGGTCGTGCTCTTTCCTCAGCTCGTTTGACGGCACAATCGGTGAGTCGCTCTCCGCGATTGTAGCTCACATTCAGTCGCGACGCTCCTCGGCCCCATCTCGTCGTCGTTCAAGGCGTCCAACCTCGCGTCGTGGCTCGGTACTGCTTAGTACGTTGTTGTCGTTATCGCACCGCAAACTGACCGCAGCCTCCTGTCCGTCTGCTGCTTCACCCCCATCTATGGCCGTCTCTGCGACATTATCGGCCGCCAGAACTCGATGCTTGTTGCGCTCACCTTCTTCTCCATCGGCAACATTGGCTGCGCCATTGCGCCGAGCATGAAGATGCTCATCCTCGCCCGCGCCGTTGCGGGTATTGGCGGCGGCGGCCTCACTTCCGTCGGCAGCACGATCATGAGCGACCTTGTCCCGATTACCCACCGCGGCATCTTCCAGGGCTACGGCAACATCATGTTTGGTCTTGGATCTGGGTGAGTTGTCTTGTTGTGCCCAGCAGCTCTGACGGCAGTCTCGGCGCCCCGATCGGCGGCCTCGTCAACGACACGCTCAACTGGCGCTGGGCGTTCTACGGCCAGATCCCCCTCCTCGCCGCTGCAGGCAGCATGATATGGTTCAAGGTCCGCTACACCATCCCTTCGCCTGCCTCGTCCGGCACCTCGACTCCGGTCCGCAAGGAAGAGACAATCCGCCAGAAGCTTGGCCGTATCGACTGGCTCGGCTCGTTCCTCCTCGCCACCATGATGGGCAGCATGCTCATCGCCGTCTCGCTCGTCACCAGCGGCACTGGCGCGTCTGCCGAGGCCTTTAAACCCGGCTCCCACATCGAGCTTGGCGCCTCGTACAACTGGACTGACCCCCTCATTCTCGGCATGTTCGCTACCTCGGCGATCCTGCTCGTCGTCTTCCTCTACGTCGAGATCTACGTCGCAGCCGAGCCCGTCCTCCCCGTCGAGCTCCTTACGCAGCGCACCCCCGTCTTTGTTGCCATCAACAACTTTACCATCTCCGTTCTCTCGTTCGCGACGCTCTACTCGGTCCCCCTCTTTTTCATCGCCGTCAAGCTCATGACCCCCGCGAGCGCCGGCATGCACCTCATCCCCAACTCGTTCCTCGGCTCGGTGGGCTCGCTCGCTACCGGCTTTATCGTCCGTGCGACTGGCAAGTACTACTGGCTGACAGCGATCTGCGGTGCCTTTGCCATTCTCTCGTCGGTGCTGCTGTCGACCTGGACGGTCGACTCGCCCGACTGGATGATGTGGACAAACTACGGCCCGATGGCCTTTTCGATGGGCTCTGTCACGACTCTGACGATCGTCGGCCTGATTGCCGACATTGGCCGCGAGCACGTCGCGGTCGCGACGTCGCTGTCGTACGTCTTCCGCACGACTGGCCAGGTTCTCGGCGTCTCGCTCTCGGGCGCGCTCACGCAGGCAGTCCTGCAGCGCGAGCTCGAGAAGCGAATCACGGGCCCCGGCGCCGCGGACAAGATTGCCGCAATCCGCATGAGCTCGGACTCGATCCGCGACCTGCCAAAGGACCTCCAGATGGCGGCGACCGCAAGCTACCAGCATGCGCTGCACGCCGTGTTCATCGGCGCGATCGTGTGCTCTGTCATCGGCGTCCTCTCGGGGCTCGGCATGCGCGAGGTGGACATGAGCCCCCAGGCGGCCAAGCCTGCTGCCGAGGAGGAGGAGGAGCAGGCGTAGAGTGGAGTGGTTTGCATGGCTCGGTAGTGAGATAGATAGAGGGAGATAAGGTCGTGTCCGCAGTGTCTGAAGTATCTGCAGTGTCCGCAGCGTAGTCTCGTAGTGGAGGAGATGCATTTCTTGTCTTGCCAGTCGGTGCGACAGTGGTCCTCGACACCGGACACCGGACGCTGGAAGCCGCAGTCCAGACAAGCCCTGCAACCACCGTGCATACTTCCGAGACCTCATTCTGCCACTACTCCACAGCTCAACGGACATTGCACAATGTGGCCAAACTCCACACTACTGGAAAGTCGGTTCATCACAGAGTGGGCCAGCGCTGCGGCTTTCGGGCTCCAGGACCATCACGTGATGCGACGTCATCGGCGTCGGGGGCGGCTGGTTGTGGGATGTACAACATGCGCCGGGCCGACGACGATTCCAGTGGGCGGCCAGTGGCACTGGCATTCCGCTGGTACGGCTATCCATGTGGGCAACCGTTGAACAGACGGACGAGTTGGGCGGGGCGTCATCCTCTATCCGCTCGGCGCCGAGGTGCCGCCGCACGCGGTACCCCAGTGGTGGGCAAGCGCACTCGACGCTGATAGTGGGCTGCGAGCTGGTCATGTCAGGTGGACATGGCCCATGGCCGCCGTGCAGCCAGCATGACGCCGTAACAGCATTGGCCGGCCTCGCCAGCAACAACAACACCACTCTCATCTCCATCTTGGCCGTGAGCAGCCCGCGAATCGGTCCATCGAGCTGACCCCAGGCGGCATCTCATCAACTGAAACGAACCGCCTAATCTCTCTACCGGACACCTCCCTGCACGCACACTGTGATCAAGATGATGGTCAATCTCTCGTCCCTGGCGTCGGCGCTCGGCGACTTTGAGTTTCTCGACATCCAGCACGAGGACAGCCAAACGGGCAAGAAGGACGACCCGTACGCTTGGCAGCCGCCGCACTGGGTGCCCAACCCCGTGCCGTCCGACTACGACATCATGTCCCCGCCCTGGATCCGTCCGCCGCAGCCGGCCATGAGCTTTGTCGGTGAGTCCCCGCGGAGCTGGCTGAGTTGGTCGTGAATCGCAGCCGAGGCACGGGAATCAAGATAACTGATACCACAGGCGTGAATGTGATTGACACCAAGAACGCGCGGGTGCTGGAGAACATGACGGTGCGCATCAGCGGTGGGCTCATCGAGAGCGTCGAGCGGGCGAGGAAGGAGGACATGCAGCAGGCGGGGTACGAGACTGTCGACGCAGGAGGCCTGTTCATGTGTCCAGGTCTCGTTGACTGTGAGTGCTCTGCTAAACGAATGAATACTGACAGACAGGCCACACGCACATCACCGCCGCACCGGGCAACACGGCCAGCGGGCTCATGGGCACCAGCGAGACGGACACGGCGCTCAAGACGGCCTACGTTCTAAAGGGTGAGCTCTTTGTTCGCATGCCTCAGCTGACACCAGGCATGCTGCTGCGCGGCTTTACGACAGTGCGCGACGTCGGCGGCGCGAACCGGCACTACAAGCAGGCGACTGCCGAGTGGCTGACTCCGGGCCCGCGCATCCTGCAGGGCGGCCCGATCATGTCGCAGACCGGCGGACACGGCGACATGAGCTCGCAGGACTCGCCGCTGACGTGCTGCGGCATCACGGAGCCGGGACACGGGCCGCAGCTGTCGGTCGTGGCGGACGGCGTGGACGCGTGCCTCAAGACGGCCAGGAAGCTGATGCAGTCGGGCGCCGACCACATCAAGATCTGCTCGTCTGGCGGCGTCGCGAGCCCCACGGACAAGCTCGAGAGCTCCCAGTTCAGCGTGCCGGAGATCAAGGCGATCTGCGACACTGTGCGCGCGATGGTGAGTGCTGGGATTGCTAGGGACTCTTTGCGTGGTAGCAGGTGGCTCACACTCTTCAGGGCGGCACGCTTGTCACGTCCCACTGCTTTACGACCGAGGGCGCGCGCAATGCCATCGAGGCGGGCATCGGCGGTATCGAGCACGGCAACCTGATTGACGAGGACACGCTGCGGCTGATGGCCAAGAAGGGTGTGCACCTGACCCCGACGCTCATCGTGTGCGACCTGCTGAGCCGCCCGCCGTACTCGGCCATCATCCCGCCGGCATCGCGCGAGAAGCTCACGCACGTCGAGGAGATGGGCTACAAGACACTCAAGAAGGCGCACGAGGTGGGCGTCAACATTGCATTCGGCACCGACGCGTTCTCGTCCATGCAGCCCTTGCAGCTGTCCGAGTTTGACCTGCGCAAAAAAGTGCTCCCTTCGCCGGCCATCCTGCAGCAGGCGACGGTCAACGGCGCCAAAGTCCTCAAGCTCGAGAGCAAGGTAGGCGTCATTGCCCAGGGCGCGTTTGCGGACATTTTGCTGCTCTCGGGCAACCCCCTCGAGGACGTCGGTATCCTCAACAGGCCCCACGAGTACCTCCAGGGCATTGTAAAGGACGGCCGCTGCGTCAAGAGCAACATCAAGTCGCTCCGCGTCGAGATCCCCATTGTTTAGTTTAGTGTTGTGAATGTCTTCCATGTTGGCTTGAGCCTTTCCAGAGAGGGTGTCAGG
Organism: Apiotrichum akiyoshidainum; assembly: GCA_002973495.1. Classification (NCBI taxonomy): domain Eukaryota; kingdom Fungi; phylum Basidiomycota; class Tremellomycetes; order Trichosporonales; family Trichosporonaceae; genus Apiotrichum; species Apiotrichum akiyoshidainum. The sequence continues at coordinate 15,100 of PQXP01000264.1, forward strand.
TTCCGAAGAGAGCGTGTTAGTAGTTTGCTGCTTGAGAATGCTGCAGAATGGTGCGTTGTTAGTCTCTCGAACATGCATCTTTGTCGCTGCCACTTTTTCCCTTTTTTGGTGAGTGGCAAAAAAAAGCAAAAAACAAGTTCAACAAGCAAGCAAGCAATTTTGATTCCGCCGCAGCCCAGCGCCAACGTTGATCGATTTGGTCATCCTCGTCGCTCCCTCGTATGTCCTCGCTCCCATCCTCTTCCTCTTCCTCATCATCCTCCCCCTCCTCATCGCTACCCTCCTCCTCCGATTTGCCATCCCGACCCCGCCCAGAGATCCCGTCCAGAGTTACCAGCTGGCTATTCCTCTCCCTCGCACGCCAAGTGCAGCTCTAATTCCCCCCTCCCCAAACGTCTCCTCAGATGGGATCGGCTCCCTCCAAAATGAGTGCCGGTCCCCCAGCTCCTGCAGCCCACGGGGTGCAGGCCGGGTCCTCTGTCGATGAGACCAGCAGCGACAGCATAAGCAACAGCAGTAGCGTCCGCAGCAGTTCACTCGCCCCAGTCAATCCCGCATCATCATCATCATCATCATCATCAACCGCCCACCAGCCACCATCCCTCCAGATCCCACCCAAGCCTGACATGGCCGCCCTCCGCGCCGCAGCCCTAAAGTCTGCACGCGCCAAGAAGACCGCCGCCGCACCTTGGAACCCAGTCCGTGTGTCGTCATCCCACAGCAAGAAGGCCGCTCCGCCAAAGGACGACGAGCGCGAGGACGGCGAGATCAGCGAAGACGAGCAAGGTCAGATCAGCACACCATTCTCGCAACCTCCCCCGCCGACCACCGCTCCCCCGTCTCCTCCACCTTCCCCGCCCCCCTTACCGAGCACTTCTATTCCGCCCGCCCCCAGTGTCGTCCGTTCAACAGTGGTCACTATCATAAAGGACAGCGAAAATGGCACAGTCACGCGGGCAACCCTCCCCCCCAGTGGTGAGTCGCAACATGTCCTTCCACAACAATTTCCGTAATAGTTTCCCCTTTCTAACGTCAATCAGAAGCAAACGGCGATGAAGATGAGCAGTGGATCTCGTATGTCCAGGAGCTACTTGGCGATGGCATCACCCCTGAGCTCCTCATCCAGCGCGGGGTCGCGTCAAAGTATGTGACGAGGGCGTGCCAGACGATCGTGGAGGGATCCAAGCTCAAACGGGGCGCAACCTGGAACCAGTTCCGCGAGCCCCCACGCGAGGACAGCGAGACCCCCTCCTTTATGGGCGACCAGAGTGTGGGACCATCCCGTGCTCGTTCACCCCGCTCCCGCTCGTCCAGCCCCGACGTCCATGTGGCTGTCGCCATGGGCCGCACGTCCTCCGAGAGCTCCACCGAGGCGCTCGTCGAGCGCATGAGCCCTCCTCCATCAATGGCCCCCCGTATTGTGTCCAGCTGGACACCCACAACCGCGACCGAGCCATCCTTTGCCAGCCGCCCGGCGCCTCCTGGCGCCATACACCTTGACAGCTACCGCCCCCTCTCTCGCCCGTCGTCTGTCGGTCCCACCTCACTACCCGCCAAGCCGCCGCCTGTCAAGCCGTCCAAAAGGGGCCGCCGCAACCGTGATCTTGACGGCGCGCGTGAGGAACAGGTGACTACTCTCAACTATGACGACGAGCCTGCTCCCTCGCCGCCACGCATCGTCACTCCAGTTCCCCCTCCCCTTTCGACCCAGCCCTCGCAGACCGACCTCGCAGAGACGCGCCGTCGCGCACTCGAGAGCCTGCGCAAGAAAAAGTCGGCCACTCCCGCTACCCCCGTCTTCGCCGTGCCAACGCCCCCTCCGCAGGCTGGCCCGTCGCGGGCTGTTGTGGAGGAAGCCGCTCAGCTGGAGCGCGAGTTCGTGACCGGCTCTACCGCCGAGGTGCCCATGGACATTGACGACGAGATTGAGGACGGCGAGATCCCTGACGAACCTGTCGCGCCCGTGCCTGTCCGCCCGGCGGGCCTGCCCGTCCGCCCCACAGTGCGTACCGGAGGACTCAAGCGCCCTGCTGCAGAGGACCTCATGGACAACTCGGCTCGCCCCATCAGTGTCTCTCGCCCTGCGCCGAACAAGCGCCGCGCCTTTGGAGGACTCGCTCGCAATCACCGTCTAACGATTGTCCTTGACGACGACTCGGACAGCGATTCGGACGACGACCTCACGCCTCCGCCTATCGTCCCTCCCGTCATTGTCATCCCTGCGCCATTCGACACTGCCGCACTCCTCGCCGAGAAGGAAGAGAAGATTCGTCGACTGAAGGAGCAGATCGCCGCCAAGATGCTGGCCCAGAAGGCTACTGGCTCGCGCAATATGACGCCCAGCGGCTCCTGCACGCCCTCCGTCGCGGCAGGCGTCCAGGCCGCCGCCAAGGCAGCCGACCAGGTCGGAGTGGAGGGCGTTGCGGACGATGTGGTTGAGGCTGCCGTCCTAGCTGCAGCGGTGGAGCAACACTCGCAGCACCGCAAGACCCGCCAGCAGCCGCAAGATGGTGAGCCTTTCTTACTACCTGCGGACGCGCTGACAGACCAGACGATGACGTCCCGATGGATGTCGTCGACGATGAAGGTGGGTGGCGCATGTCGCCGCCCGATGATTGCGCGCTTCGCTGACACTTTCCAGACACTAGCGCGCGCGCTGCGTCCCCAGGTAGCTATAAGAACCTTGCTCATACTCACAAACAGCCCACTCAACCGTTTCTGAGGCACCATCAGCTTCCACCTCCAAGTTCCGCCCGTACGCGCCGCTCCTGCAAAACTACCCACAGCTCGGCACTGCAGTCGCCGGCGTCCTGCCAAACCTGACATTTGACTCATCCGCAAGCGCAGAAGACGACGACATGAACGGCGACGAGGGGCTTAAGATCGACTGGCCTCTCGTAAGCTCAATCATACTGACACACCGACTCCAGAATGACATCTCCTCAATGTGGTGTCGCTCCGAGGCAGGCGGAGGCAGGTGCAACGATGCCAACTGCACCGACTTTCACCTTGAGCGCGTGGACCCGACTGGTGCGTACTTGACTCACCTCTCTTGCGAGACTGATCACCGCGACTTAGATGACGACCTTGTCGTCTATGTGCAAGATATCCTGGCCCTCCAAGCAGAGCACAACAACAGCAACACCATGACCGCCGATGAGCCGCAAGAACAGCCTGACGCGGCCGAAATTGCCGCTGCACTGACCGCTGTGAGGGATGAGCTTGAGGGCACCAACGGCACCAGCAGCAGCAACAAGCGGCCCACGCGCCGTACTCGCAGTGCGGCGGCCAGCAGCACCACGGACAACAGCAATCTGGAAACAACCCCAGGGGGCATTGTTAACCTCATCACGTCGGTGGCGCGCAAGCTTCAAGCCAGGTGAGGTCGTTCTACTTGATCAGTCCTCGAGCCATGAGAGCCGTGAGAGCCGTGAGCATGAGGCTGGCTGGCGTTTGATTCCCATTTCTTGTTTCTTCATGTCCCTTTTTCTTCGATTTCTTCGAACCACACGCACGCGTATGTGCGCATCATTGCCACCACCACCATCACGCATCACGCATCCCTGCATACTATGTATTCCTCCATAGCCACTTGACATGCACATTCGTCATTTCAGCACCTGACGCGGAGTAAAGCGGTGACAGATGAGGACGGGGTCGAGAGCTGCTGCACGCCAGCCTCAGATGCTTCTCATCTGCTATCTAGCTGTCGTTCATCTGCAGAACATGGGTCAGCAATGCATTCTCCTGCGCTCCTCCTACCCTTCCTAGCATCTCGTCGCCCACGAAGCGAGGTCGAGTGCACGTCATAGAGCGTTTTGGCTGGCCCGAGTGGTGCCCCGCATTTCGCGCTTTGGCTCAACATGTCATCACCCTCTCAACGCCCAACTCGGACATTGTCCATCCATCCACTCTCTCACTCCCCCCACCCCTACTACTACTCTCCTTTAACCACCCAGCTCATCTCGCTCTCCCCGAAATCGCATTGCTAATACCACGGATCCAAGGGACCCCAAGCGGAGCATAGCCCACCATGGGCAACATCTCCTCCATGGCCCGCGCGTGCGTGCCCCATCCCGCCTCCGTGCTGACCACACCACAGCTCAACGGCGCTCGACTCGTATGTCTCTGAGCTCGGCAACGACATTTCATACGAGAAGAGGTGAGTCCCCATCTGCGGCTACTGTGGACGGCAGGCAATGGGTACGATGCCGCGGTGGTGCGGCTATGGCGACGACGCCCCGTTCCCCGGCATCAACCCCTGCGATCCTACTCGCCAGGGCAGCTGGCTGACTGCAGTCTGTCATCATCGCGCTTCCTCAAGACGATCCTCGCACGGCACAAGTATGGCCCGCTTGTGATCAAGATCTTCATCAAGCCCGATGCGAGCATGACGCTGCGCATCATCCAGCGGCGACTGAAGTGTGAGTTGTGTCACTGGCGCATTAGCTGACTGGGCAGCGGAGCGCGAGGCGCTTACGCACCTTCCCAACGTACACACATACGCTACATTTATCGAGACGGAGAAGGCGGGATATCTGATCCGCCAGTGGGTCGGCTCGAGCCTGTACGACCGCTTGAGGTGGGTGTCTTTGGTTTGTCGCGTTGCCACCCAGTTTGCTGTCACTCACGCTCAGCACACAGCCGTACCTCACCGACATTGAGAAGAAGTGGATCGCCTTCCAGCTTCTCACCTGCCTCCGGGATGCGCGGTTGCGGAAGGTGTCGCACGGCGACATCAAGAGCGACAACGTGCTCATCACGTCGGACCTGACAGTGCTGCTGACCGACTTCTCATCCGCGTTCAAGCCGACGTACCTCCCGCTCGACGACCCTTCCGACTTTTCCTTCTTCTTCGACTCGTCCGCAAGACGTACGTGCTACATTGCGCCGGAACGGTTCTACGAGGCAGACTCCAAGATTGCGCAGGAAAAGGCCGCGTCGACGGCCGCATCCGTGTCGGCGTCCGAGTCTGGTACCAGCATCAACTCTGAGCCGTGGGAGAAGCGCGACGGAAAGGTGTCAGAGGAGATGGACGTCTTCTCGGCGGGATGTGTGATTGCCGAGACGTGGACCGACGGCCGCACCGTATTCAACCTCTCGGAGCTCTTTGCATACCGCAACGGCACGCTCGGCCTGGACGGCATCCTCGACAACCTCGAGGACGAGAACGTAAAGGACATGATTGCGCAGATGCTCAGCCGCGAGCCCCAGGAGCGGCCCACGTTTGACCGCATCCTAGCTACCTACCGCGGCACAATCTTCCCCGAGTACTTTTACACCTTCCTCAACGACTACGTAACCGAGCTGGGCGAGCTGCCCGACTCGCCGACAGAGGACTTTCTCTCCCGCGCCTCCACGCTCCCCGGCACCAAGATTGACACGATGATCGAACAGTGGGACAGCATATCGGTGCATCTCGAAGGCAAGGAGGGTCAAGAAAGTGGGTACTGATAACGCTGCGACCCGTGACTAACAACAGACGGCCCTGCGCTGCTGCTCCTCAACATTGTCACTGCCTCGATCCGCAACAGCCTCTCGCCCAGCTCGCGCCTCCACGGCCTCAAGCTCTTCCTCAACCTCTGCCCCTATTTGATGGACGAGGACAAGGTGGACCGCATCGTGCCGTTTGTTGTCGAGCTGCTCTCGGACGAGGTCGCGATCGTGCGCGCTGAGGCGTGCCGGACGCTCGTCATTGTTGTCGAGTCCGTGCAGTCGATAACACTACACAACTGCACCTTTATCCCCGAGTATCTCCTGCCGCAGACACGCCGCCTTGCGAGCGACCCTGATGTCTTTGTGCGTGCGACGTATGGGCGCGCCCTCGTACGTCTCGCCGACGAGGCTGTCCGTATGCTCGAGTTGTCTCAGGTCGCGACTCCCACCGCCGATGGCCACCGCATAACCGAGGCGGAGTACAACAGCATGCTGACCGAAATCCACTCTGTCGTCGAGGAGCAAGCAACCAGCCTGCTCGTCGACACGAACAGCAACGTTAAGCGCAGCCTTCTCGCGTCAATCCAGGATCTCTGCCTCTTCTTTGGCCGGCAAAAGTCGTCCGAGGTTGTCCTCAGCCATATCATGACATACCTCAACGACCGCGACTGGCAGCTGCGCCTCGCGTTCTTTGACGGAATCGTCGACGTCGGCGCGTTCATCGGTGTCCGAGCCGTTGAGGAGTATGTTTTGCCGCTGATGCTGCAGGCACTCGCAGGTAAGCTTCGCCTTCCATCTCTCACAAGCTCACACCAGACCCCGAGGAGGTTGTCGTCGCGCGCGTTATTGCCTCGCTGTCGAGTCTTACGACCTTGTCGCTCCTCCCTCGCATGCGCCTGTGGGACGTCTTCTTCGCTGTACATGGCTTCCTGTACCATCCCAACTCGTGGATCCGGCAGGGCACAGCCGGCTTTGTCGCGGCTGCGGCACGTCATCTATCGACAGCGGACACCTGGTGCATTCTGTACCCTTCCGTCCGTCAGGCGCTCCGCGCCGATGTCGTCACGCTCGACGAGGACTCTATCTTGAGTGCGCTCGTCCCGCCCCTCCCGCGCTCGACATTGCAGATAGCCAAGTCTGCTGCTCTGCAAAACTCGCCGCCCGGCTTCTGGAACATGGTTCCTAACCGTTCGACGGCCAAGAGTGTTCTCACAAAGCTCGCCACAACCAAGTCCTCCAACGAAGCTCAGCAGCTCAAGGACAAGGGCATATCTGCCAAGGACGAGAAGAAGATCATCGCCATGAGGGAGTTTATCTACAAGCAGGCGATGGCGAGCCGGGCGTGAGTTGAAGTCGTTTGCATCCCAAACTGACATCAGACGCGAAGGTTCCGATCCTCAGACGCCGGCCGAGGCTGCTCTGACCTCCGGCAAGTCGATCTCACTCACGAATCTTGGTGTACCCCTGCGCACAGTGTTCCTCCAGCCGCGGACTATTGGCGTCGTGGATGCAAAGATGGGCCTGCGCCGCTTGCGACCCGATCTCGCAGACACGCCGAGCCGGAGAGCGTCATTTGCTAGCCGGAGCGCGCGCGGCACGGTTGACAGTCCTGCTGACGAACTATGGAAGCGCCTCGCCGCGCTCGAGACGACTCGCCGCGCGTCGATGGAGGTGGGCGGCTCCGACCTGCGGCCGCCGAGCCCGACAGAGTCTGCCATGTCATCCACTGTCGATGGACCGCGGCCACTTGGACACCGCCGCATCGACTCCAAGTCCCTGCCTGCTGTCGGTGCGGTACACGCAACCGCCATCGGCACAACGAGCATACACGAGGAGTCACCCTCTGGCCGCAGCACCCCTGTCCCTGCTGGCTCGACGCCGCAACCGGTCACCGCCGGTCCGCTCGCCCCGTACAGCAGTACCTACGAGGGTGCCGACCCCGGCGTCCGCGCATATCTCGAGCAGGTGGACCTGGAGAACTACCGCGAGCCCCTACTCGATCTCGGACCACGGGTTCACGCTAGCCACCGCAAGCGTGGACCGCGCCCCAAGGCGTCGACCCCGCAGTTTGTCACCATGATCGCGCACTTCCCGCACCACACCGGTGCAGTTACTGCGATCGTCCCCTCTCCCGACCACCTGTTCTTCGCCACTTCGTCAGAGGATAAGACGATAAACATCTGGGATAATGCTCGCCTCGAGCGGTCCGTCTCGGGCAAGCCGCGTCTGACGTACCGTATGGACGCGCCAATCGCGACCATGTGCCGAATTGAGGAGACGCACTGCCTCGCGGCGGCAGCCGAAGACGGCTCGCTGCACGTCATTCGCGTCTTCGTCTCCACAGGTGGCAGCAGCAACAGCCGGTACAAGGGCATCGAGTGTATTCGCACCTGGCGGTGCGATCCTGTGGACGGCTACGTGACGCACGTTTCTCATCTTCAAGGTACGCTGAAAACTTGCGAGCAAACTGACACCAGGCGCCTCCCTTCTGGTGGTGACCTCTTCAGGAATGATCGGTGTGCTGGACATGCGCAGCATGGAGCTGAAGACACGCCTGGAACACCGCCTAGAACTGGGCCCGATCTCGGCGGTGTGTCCCACGCCTCATTGGCTTGTCATTGGCACGGTGACTGGATCGCTCAGCCTCTGGGACCTGCGTTTCGGCTTGCTGTTGAAGTCATGGACTGCGCGCGGCGGCATCACCTCCCTGGGTATCCACCCTGCTCGCGGCCGAGGCCGCTGGGTAATGGCAGGCATCAATCGAGATGATCCTGAAGCCAACGCGGACACACCACTTGTCGAAACATATGACATTGAAACTTCAAAACTTGTCGAAGTGTTCGAGGCCCGCACCACACGACCCTCACCTCGCGCTCCGCCACCGCCAGCCAAGGATGTTCTCAAAGCTCCTTCGGATCTCATCGCGGAACTCGCGGGGGGCCGCGGCGGCGTGCCAAGCGTCGCGGCGGACAGCCTCGACATGCCCTCAGTCCAGTCTCTCCTGGTCGGTACAGGCTTTGCATCCCTGACAGCGCCACGAGTTGAACCTGCAGCTGCGGCTGCCATCTCATCGGGGACAGCAGGGACTGTGAAACCGGGGTGGTTAATAACCGCTGGCGACGATCGCATGATCCGCTATTGGGACTTAGGCCGACCGAGCGACGGCTTTGTCGTGTGCGGTTCGCAGAGGGAAAAGGACGTAGCTTTCAAACTGGCGAACACGTCACCGAATGTCTACTACACCCTTCCGAACGCCCGGCCGTTGGGACAACAGCAAGATCGAGCACAGCAGCAGCAACACGCTGCCAACTCGCAGCGCCAGCCCCTGCGGCCACACTACGATGCCGTCTGCGCGCTCTCGGTCGTCGAGACGCCATTCAGCTCGTGCGTTGTGTCTGCGGACCGCAGCGGCGTCATCAAGGTCTGGCGGATGGAGGGTGCCGCGAGCCGCGCCGCATAGCATCACAGCTCACAGCCGTAGTGGTGACCTATCAAGACTCTGACCGAATTGTGGGAATTCAGGATGTGGGTCCAACGACGATCACGTCAATATGCAATTCGTTAATAGCCACGTATCCACATGGACTGCCGCTGTTTGGGTGCGACGGCTTACTCAATGGAGAGGACGTGCGGGCCGCCTGAGGGGCGTAGAGGCTGCAGGCATGTGCAGCCTTGAACAGGGTGTGCACATCAGTTTCGACTTTGCCTGGCTTCTGGGTCCGTGGCTGCAGGGCAAAGCCAAGTATAGTAAATGGGCCTAGGGGAGGCGTCAGGTCACCTGCCACTTGCAGGGCGGCCAAGGGGGTGGTGGTCTCTCGCATCCACAGGTTCTTATCGCCGGCGCCGCCAGTCCGCGGGAGTGGGGAGAAGGGCGCAGGTCCAGCTCCCCAAAGTTGCCCTTCGTCGCCGTTCGGTAGCTAGTTTGAGGAGCGGAGGCATGGAAGCCTCAAGTCACGATTCCATTCCTCGCGTCACGCAGGGCCAGCTTCGGCAAACTTGTCCTGAGGGCTGTCACCTAGGCACAACGTGCCCACCGCGCCCGTGAAATAGGCCAACACATGTGTGTGCAGAGGAGCAGCAGAAGAAACACGTCGCACAGCCAACCTATGCAGGCTGTCCACTGCTGCCCCCAGGGTCGGCTGGAAACTGCAATGCAATCAGATCGCAGTCTCGGCCTCGCTGGGGCAATTGCCCGACGTTGTGGCGTTCGCTGCGCCACAGACATCATTGACACCCGCAAATGTCCCAATTGCAGCCCTCGACTTTACCGAGATATACGCTTGCGACCACACCGAGACGGGTCGAGATCTCGCTTGCGGTGCCAATTTTTCTGCCAAATGCATACAAGCGAGCATGTTATGCAACAGACAAGGCTCTCGCGATCGCGATCGCTCGTGCTGCTCGCCATCCTTGGAAATCGCTCCCCTTGGTTTTCTCAGACGTCTTTTCCCCTGCTCCTCTCTCTCTGGGGCCATTGGTTAGTGGATTGCAGCCCGAAGAGCGCATGATCACTGTTCAGCGCTTGCGCCACCCCTACAGGTGTCGTTGGTTTTGTTCACGACACATGTCTTCGAGTTGACCTGCAGCTGCCCACTGACCATATGTCATCAGGGCATCAACTGCCACTTTGGCTGGCCAACACTTCCTGATCATCCAGCAGGCGTCCTGTAAAGCCACCGGGAGTGAAAGCGACGGAGTACGACGTCCTTCCATGCCAGACAAGAAAAGAACGGAGAGGGACGACAACGACGCCCTTTACCGAGCGAACTTCAGGAGCGCTGGCCAGAAGAACCCATATATTTCTCTCCGCCGCTGTCACGATACCAAACACTGCAAGTAGTGTATGGGAATTGTCTGCCAGCTATCCCCCGAAACTCTGCAGACCATGAAGGGAGAAAAGGGCCACGTCAGGCAGACGTATCCAACGCGGTCGACAGCAAGCAGACAAAGGCCAGAAGGAATAGTAAGGGGCACGGCAGCGGTACGGATTTCGGGCAGTCGACGCTCGTGTCATAGCCAAAGGTATTCGAGGGCGCCAGCTTGCGCTCTCCCGGTACGAGCACATCCGTCCGTCTTCCCGTTCACTCCTCATCACACCCCGTGTCACACCCTATCGCAACGGGGACAAATCTGCACCTGCAGGATGTCGAGCAAACACACAATGTTGGACAAAAGTCCAAATTTCGACAAGTGCCACCCCCATTGTTTGGCACCCTTTTTCTGTATGTTTCTGCGATACCGAGCAGACTCCGTGTCCGCCTTCTACGGTTATGTTCCCTGGTCGTTCAGGACTGGACAACCCCGCCTCATGTCTTCCGAATTGGCGTCCGCTACGCTGTCCTGGGACCTCCGAATCACAGAATAGCAGAGCAAGTAATTTAGGAGAAGATTCCCATTTAGTGGTACATTCCTCATCTTTCGTGGCTATACCCCCTGACGATTGGGGCAATCTGTTCTCATGATCAGCGGGGATGCCTGCTACTCCTCCTACAATTCTCTCTCGGAGCCTGAACGCTCGACGACCAAACTCCAGCCTAGTGTTATGAGTTAGGAACTCAAATGCCAGAACTCAGAATCGGCCCCTCCTGCGCCGCCATTCGGTCCTCGGTGATGGCCAGTCTCCTCTCGGCCACTGCCTCTGGGGTTGTCGCCCGAAAGGGTACAGGTGGGGGGATTGCCGAGCTGCGGCTGAATCGTCGTCAATGGACTGCGCAGCACCCGCCCACAAACGCACGACGCTCTCCTAGTACGTGTTGCAACGGCGAAAAAGAGACATTGAATCCTAGGTTTCCTGCACTACAAAGTAAACATACACCTCTGCCAGACGACAAACAACAGCTTGCGGTGGCCACAATTGGCGAGGAGGAACAATGGAGTGCTTTCATGATTCAATGTGGACATATGGGCGCCGAATGGAGCTCATGACTGACCTTGGGCCATGTGCAGCAGGTCTGTTGCTGTTCGACACCTATTTAGAGACCTCAACCCCATCATTGAACAAAGAGACGTAAATTTGTCTGGGAGGCGACACGCCAACATGGAAGGAACCGACTGTGGGAGGACGAGCATCCCTTGATGGTAAAATGAATGAATGATATGAATGACCAAGCAGGGCAGACGGAAATGAATAGAACTGATTCATGAGCCGGAGATGTTCCCGAAAGACATCAATGGCAAAGAGGATATACGGAACAAACACATGCAAGGCATGTGTTGCTGTGATAGACATGAGTGGACGTGTTGCCAGCGGAGAGCTTTCTGTCAGATCCGGAACTCCTTTCATCAAGGCTGCGTAGAGATATGCCCTGCAATCCATCACCGACCTCTGCCCCGAGGCAAGAGATCTCGGTCAAGCCGAGCTCCCCAACCAATGCCAGCTGTGTGGAACCAGCGTCCACACAGAGAGTTCTGACCCTGGGCTGCACCGACTACTAGCACAGGCCTCTATATTCCAATAGCGGAGGCTGCTTGACACCTTGCTACCACTAGGAAGGAAGACAACATTGCGCAACTTGAAGGCTTCAGGACACCCGCATGGCGCCGCTCAACCGTCAGATAGCGTGTGTCTGTGTGACGAGCAGAAGAGACGCCTTGGTGGTTTTTCCACCTGGCCACTGCCTTTGCCGTACGCCAAGGTACCACCAAGACGGCGCTGCGACAGTATCAATGAGTGGAAACGGAGTAAGTATTCGTAACAACCATACTTGGTGAAGGATCTCCAGGCGGGATGGGTGGCGTTGGTGGCGGCGCGGCGGCAAGTAGGGCGGGAATAATTGGGGTCTAAGTGGGGAACCGATCCTCGAGTGAAGGGGTGAGTTACCGACGGCGGCGCTCGGACAGCACGGAGTTTGGCACGGTCCCTGGACCTGTGGCGGATATGAGAAGATTGAAGGAAAAGAAGCAAGGCGAGCCTCTGCTAGCCGTAATCAGCAATGCAAGGTGTTTGGGTGTCTGACACTCAGCGCCCCGCAGGGCTGGGCGGACGTGAACAAAAGAGACCCAGAGCGCAACCTCAACAATTGCAGGGGACAACATGCAAGTAATTAGCGAATCAACCACGCGGCCCTTGCTACTTTCACCAACCGAGATGCTCCGGGATGGCTACCAAGTGTCCCTCAAACACCTCCAAGGTCAGCAATTCAACAGCGATCAGGAGAATGGGGACCGAACAGCATCTCGTGGCTGAGGTGTCTGCTACAGTCGTGGGGCAAGAAAAGCATGCGCAAACCGACCAAAGGGTCAGCTCGGTTTGTCTGCGCATTCTTTGTCGCTTCGTGGCGCAACAGCTTCGCTTCGTGTCAGAGCATACCCAACGCTCGCTCAATTTGTATTCCAAAGTGGGCTTGATTATGGGCTCCTTACAGCCGCAAGGCTCTGGCTGTCGGTGGGGGCTGAGATAACGCGTTCAACATTGATAGGTGGGGCAACGCGGAATGGACAGCAGACCCAACGTGGGCAGACAAAGAAAAGAAGAGGACAGAAACGATGATGGAAATGGATATCGAAGCCGACACAAGCCAACAGGGCCCAGGGAAACAGAGGCCAGAGTGCCACCGCCTCCGTCACGGCCACAGGTAGGCCAGGTCCGCAGAATCAGGGCTGGTCCATGTCATGACACTATTGTGGCGTACGGGTCGTCACCGACCTTCCGCTCGGTGTCATTTGTCGCCATGTCACAGCCTGCCTGGCTTGGGCCGGCCCCTGGCATACAGAGCTTTGCAGTCGTGTTTCCTCGCTGGCTCCACCAGCGCCTCCCATTGCGCGGTTTTTGCGAAAATGGGCCAGGCACCCACGACAGCATGTTGAGCGACAGCTGTTTCTCCGCTCCTAATCAGTACGTGCACAGGTCTCGCTAAGTTCGTCGTGAGAGGCAGAAATTCGCAACTGTGGCATTGTCGGTGGAGTTGTGAGGCAATAATAACAGCACAGTAGTTTTGGGTCTTTCTAACCTGTAGTGGTAGCGAGTGTGCATTCATGTGCATTCTGAAAACCTGTCTGCTATAGAGAGAAACACCATGTAGTTGTAATGGGACACTCCCTGCTAGGGGAACTCTCCAGACGGTTCGTACGGCCCAGGGAGCTGGGGAGGAGAAACAAGACGCACAGCTGCCTGACCGACTGCCACTCACTGTGAAGCCATTCAAGCCATGGCAGATAGACTGCCGTGCCCCTCCCCCGCCCAACCCGGCCCGGTGGTTTACAGTCTGTAGGACTGGGAGAAGGGCCGATACTTACGGCTGCTATTGTCATGCTGCGGGCCGCTTGGTGACCCCGTAATTGAGTGGGAGTGTGTATAGTCGAAGAGGAGCCAAACGCAAGCGTTTACTGAATGACTGAATGGGCCGGTCCATTGATTGAGCGAGATTCGGTGTGATACGCGGCACTTTCAAGAATAGCCGGACCTCTCTCGGCAAGAATGTTGTGGCACGACAGGCGGCTCTGGCAGCAGCGAGCGAGAGAGTTCAATGATCTTCTTCTGCTCCAAGACCGTTTAGCGCCATCGTGCGTATACTGTTCTGGCGATGGAGCTTCAGTTTTAATCCACCTACCGGCTCGTCCTCCGCCTCCCTCGGGTCTTGCTGTACATGTCTCTGATGTAAGTACCCAGTCTGGGAGATTTGGCGTTAGTGCCTGCGTCAACACAGGCACTGGCTGGGAACGAGTGGTCGTACCTTCCATCACCCTCCAATGCCTGCCGCCAACGACGACAGCGGCGCTACTGCTAAGACAGCAAGTCGCACGTCGCATCATGGCGGCGGAGCGGTCGACAAACGAGGCCAGGTTGCGCTCCACAAGAGCCCGAAGCGTTCCCTGAATGTACATCCCACAAGCCGCTGGCCACCGGGCACCGGTGACCTCCCAGTACCAACGAGTGAGCAACAAGCTGCTCCCAAGGCACTGTTAGGCTGGTATCAGCAGAAGGGAGTGTGGGGGCGGTAACCCCAAAAGGAAGCTTAGGAACATGACGTCCGACATTCCTAAGGCCTTGGACAGTGGGCGACGTACAGTATCTGACGGTGGTACAAGGACCAGTCGCCTGACCGTCGACGGAGTCTTTCCATGAGCTCGGGGTGTCCTGACACGCATGCGGCGCCGGCGCCACGGGCCCGGTTCGTCTCTGTTTACGGCCGGATGTTGGGATATGAGCCAACCAGTCTGTCCCAATGTGTGTATCGGCAAACACACCCCCTGCAGTACCGATACCCTGGCCTGCAATCTGCAACTCCGGTTTGTCAGTCCCTCGTTGGGCTGCCGGGCTACAGATGTCCTGACAAGGCGTGAAAGCGGAGTTTGCAGCCAGGCGTCGTTGGCTGGAGCCGGCGGCCCAGAGGACACCGCCTATCGCTGCCCGCCGAGGAAATCTGATAGCTGCCCTCCGGGCCGATAAGCATGCGGGGCAGCCGCCCTGGACTACCTGCATCGCTAAGGACTGGGCAAAGGGCCGAAGACGGAAACCTTGATGAGGCGCAACCGGTTGCCTGAAGCTGAGGGGGCGGCTGGCGTGAGGCGTTGAAGCAGGGCAGAGGGGGCTGGGGAGACTGAAGCTGAGGCCGAGGCAGAGGCTCGGTGGGACGGCGTGCACAGCGAGACTCCCCACTGTCCGCTGCGCCTCCTCTTCCCCCGCCGTTATAGCCGTGCAGCAACACACACCCCCGTGCAAATAGAAGCAGGGCCGGCGTAATCGGTGCTTGCGTTCGGGCCGGTGGCGGTGGAGGTCCATCCATAGCATGCCGTTATTAATTGTGGCTCCTCGTGCCTGGGCTGCTGGCTGGAGTGTTTGTATCGCACTCTCAATGCTTCGCTGCACAAGGAACAGGGAATCCACCAGCATGTTGGGGAGGCGCGCTTGCGCAGCCCCCGAGCGAGTATGCGCAGTGCTGTCCTTGCCCTGCATATCATGACACACCTCCCCTGCAACTCATGACACAGCTTGTTTACAACCACTAGGGACGGTCGGTTGCCAGAAGACTTCCGGGAGAACAAAGTTCAATCGGGGAATTGAGGTGAACCAGATCGTCCCGTCATGTAATGGCCCGTGGCGAGGTGGCACAGTACGTCTTCATTTCATGGCATGGAACATGGTTCTACCTCTACACAGCGACAGTGCAAAAGCAGAGATATATCTACAAATGAGAGAATGGCGATAGATTGCCGACAGGGGCGGGAGAGCGAACGGTATTATGGGTAATATGCAATGTGGTTTCCGATGAAAGGGGGGAGAGGTGGCCAGACGCACACACCGGCAAAGGTGTGAAACATGTGCTCATACAGTACCAACGTTGATTACTTCGTATCGTATTGATCGCAACGGGCCGGTTCATTTCACTCGCCGCGTTGATTCTGCGCCAGGCAGGAATGTTGCGCCATGCTTAATTCAGGAGCCGGGCGAGACTCGGAAGACTCGGGGAGCGCTTACGCGCATCACCAGACCTGTTGGCTCCACTGCGAGAGCCCTCCGAGTCGCGGCGCTCGGACGGCGTGATGGCCTCAGGTTCCGCTAGCATGAGCCCATGCAGCGAGTGTGGCTGGTCAATTGAGGACAAGGGCGAGGAACCCGGGTGGTTCTGGTCGAGTGGGCGGTCAAGCACCAGCGAGCTGAGCGAGGGCGGCAGGGTCGACGTCTGCCGAGCAGGGGGACGGTCCGGACCGGAACCAGGCCCGGCGCGGCTGGCGTCGCTCGACCCAGCGCTCCTGGGGGGAGCGATCTCTTGCCGTGCAGTGCCAGGAGAGGAAGCGGACTGGGGCGTTGGCGAATAGTACGAGGGATCACCGTATTCTTGATATCGAACGTCGAGCGAGTGAGTTGCCGGTGACAGCGAGTGGGAGCTAAGCTTGTTGTTCTCAGGAACGCTGTGCTGGCGGTGGAACGACGGTCGGTGACGGTCATGGGGATCTAGCGGGCGGGCAGACGTGGGATAACCCATCTGTGCCGAGGGAGGAGGGTACGGTCTGCTGTTTGCAATGACGATTGATCGTGAACGAGGGCGCGCGGGACCAGGGCCTTCTTCTCCGCGGGGCCTTTGGTTGTGCGGAACACGGACATCGTTTGGTTCGTGGGGTGAGAAGCCGGGTCCTGAGGAGGATGACGAGACTCGCCGTTCAGTTGGGGAATGGTATGCAACACGGTGGCTCGAGTCACGGCGGTCATGGTCCTGGTATTGGTGTCCGTGCGCATCCGGGACAGGAGGCTGCCTCTGTTGACGATACGCCATGTACGGCGACATTGTCAATGATGGGCGAGGGCGAGTCGTGCTTTGAGCTGCTTCCGATGGAGGTGGAAGGACAGTGTGAGCGTAACAGGCAGGATCGTTGAGTGGTCTAGGCCTACTATTGAGGCCCTGGCTGCGATCGTACAGAGGGACGTGTTGGGGGTATGCTTCCAGTGGCGACTGGATGACGTTGGACATGGGAGGCCTCGGTCCGTCTCCCATCGATGGGCGACCATGGATGACGTGCGTGTTGTTGGCAAGCACTCGCATGCGGTTTCCTCCCTCACCGAGCGTCTGAAGATGCGCTGGTGCTGGGTGTGCTGACCACGCCGATCCACCCGAGATGCTGCCAACAGGAGCCCACTTGGACTCGGCGGTCATTGCTCCTGCTCCATGCATCGATGATGCCCAGTTTGGCGGTGCCTCTGCGGTCCGAGGCATGCCGGCACCTGCCGCAGCAGTCGCAGCGTTAGCCTCATCGATCTCGCGTTCGCGGCGTCGTTTTTGGCGTTGGTTCTAGGCTGTGTCAGGGTACAAAGCACTCCTCGATTCTATCAATGGAAAATGTGACACTGGCCCTTTCCTCGGCCATGGGCACTTTTTTTTTCGCTTGTGTTTTCCTTCTTTCTTTTTCTCGACACATACCTGGAACCAGACTTGCACTTGGCGTGGTGTCAGCCCAATCTCCTGCGCCAGGGCCTCGCGTTCATTGGTAGCAGGGAAGATTGTCTGCGGTGCGTTAGCCCAAAAGTGCGGTTTATCCTGACGGATGCCTGCCTGCACAAGCCCCGTAGTGCGACAATGTGCTATGAACACATGGTGGGAGGCGGGTGTGGGAGGCACACTGAGAAACCAGCCAGAAGAGGGCTGCCCTGTCACACTTTTGTGCACTGTGTAACCTACCTGCTGCCAAAGGGCCGTGAGCGAATGCCATTGCATTTTGGTCATCAGAACCCGAGTGCGACGTTGCCGCGGTGGTGATCGACTTCTTGTTGATGATGGCTCGGACTGGGCATCAGTCTGGGGATGGTTGGCGGCGAGCCTGGATGCCTCATATCCATGGTGTGCAAGTGGACGAGACGGAAGAATAGCCCCCGAGGAATGGTAAAGGGCCTGTGAGGTGCTGCGCTGGTGGTGGTCGGGACTGTCCCCTGAGCCATGAGACCGTATTGATGGATTGCTGGCTAGCGACCGCTGTGACTCGTCGGAGTAGTTTCGAGACATTGGGAATGCGTCCTGGTCACGACGCGGTACCAGCGGCGGCGGAGGGGGATGTCTGGATGACGACGAAGCAGTGGTGGGTGCTGGACGGGAAGGGACGTGTGAGGCAGGGCTTGAGTCTTCTACCCTTCCAAACCCACTAGACTCGGAGTCAGGACCGAACATCCGAGGCCTAGTACGCGAGTCTGAATGGGACCATTCAGTCTTAGGAGCTCGACCAGGACGGTGAGCACCAGTGAGCTCGTGCTGGTGGCCCAGGGGAGGAGGACGATGGGGATGGGAAGACATGGGCTCGAGGGGGGGTGGGTGACGTGAGGCTATCATGGTTGCTTGGTCGGGAGGTGGGCCGCCGTTGTTGTTCGAAGGACGTTGTTGGTGGTGAGATGGGCCGATTGGGATGCGGCTGTTGTCCATCTTCAGCCAACGGTCGAGCCGGGGGTTTGAGACGGCGCAGCTCACCGGCTGGAAGGCCTTGGTGTAGCGCAGCTGCTGGAAGATGGACGGAGAGGAGCCGCTGGTCGGGAGGGAGAGGGGTGTAGGAGTGGGTTTGGAGTGGACGTGTTATGACGGAGCAGCGTGGTGTGGTTGATTCTGCAGAGAGAGAATACCAAGAGGGCGGCTGCGCGGAGGGGGAGCAACAAAGAGTGGGGGTTGGCGAGGAGCGAGAAGAAGCCATAAAAAGACCAAGCTTTCAATGAGCCGCCTGTTAGTTCCAGATTGTCGGGCTGGTCGGTCTGCTGGAACGGACTGCAGGGTGTGACGTGCGCGCGTTGCGCGATAGTGCGGCTTCTGCGGCTTCTGCTCTATTTAGTGTGCTTTGCTTTGCCGCTGGCTGGGCCGGCGTGAGCTTGGGACGTGAGGATAATGGTGGCTTGGGGGACGGCCAGGGATATGGACCTTGGACGACAGCCAGGATCGCCAATTGGTGACTGTCCAGGTTTCTTTCCTGTCCTGTTTGTATATGTCTTGCTTTGCCGTCCTGGATCCTGGAACCAGTCTAAGCCCCGCTCGCCACTCACCTTGAAAGGAATCAGAGGGGCCTCTGATGGACAGCCGTATTGCCAACACCCTGAACGGCGCGCACTGGAGGGCCGCTGAACCAAAACGACAGGTTGCTGCAACAACCTCGAGGTCTGGAGGCTGTGAGGGTTCAGCCCTTGTCTCTTGAACGAAGAGGAACAGCCGAGGCAGGGAGGTACTGCTTCTGCTGGTGCTGCGATCCGCGGTCTATGAGGAATGTCAGCGCCAGATCATGAGACCTTGAACAAGAGGAGGCGTGGGCAGGAGGGACACAGGGTAGCAAGTGACCGAGAAGCAAAGCAAGTGTTGGTGGTGGTCAACGGTCCTCCCTCGGCGTCCATATGCACGACAAGCGCAGGCACAGACAGAGGCGACGGCTGATCCGCCGCATGGCCACAGTGTTTGAGCCAATAGGCTTGGACGGTCGCACCTACCAAGCAGGATACATCAGTCCATGCTGCGGTGTGCGCCTTGGCTTGGACTGTTGTGGGCGAGGCGGGGGGCTGAGTGGGGGAGGAGAATAGTAGAGGATGAGTAGAGAACACCAACATACGAGGCGAGACGAGATGGAGAACAAGCTATTAACGCAGCATACAGTCCCCCCTTTTACCAGTGAGTGGTGAGTGATCACGACGCACAAGTAAGCCCTGCCGTCGCCTGTGCTGATGCACAGACAGACACCAAAAGTAAGGCAAAAGCCTTACTTTGTGCAGGCAGGCCAAAAAGCAAATCAAATCGGAGCGGAACTGGATCTGGAGAAGGGACTGGGAACGAGCCGCATCGCATTGTCTTTTCCTAATGGCCGACCGACCGAAGAGGTCAGGCGATGCTATGCGACGCCTTTCAGTTACGATTCTGCCGTAGACGCAGACCATAAGCCGTAAGGGAGGCCATGGAACGAGGGAGAAGAAAGCCACGGTGCAGCAGATGGAACAAACATGGGATTTCTGCGGTGGGTGGGTCCCGACGCCAAGTACTCTGTTACTGGCCCATCACAAGACGCCGATAGATGGAGGATAATTCAAGCATGATGCTCATCACCTCGGTGAGTGCTGTTCGCCACCGAGGAGGATGTTATCGCTGCTGGTATCAGAGAGGGGAGTGCTCAGAGCACTCTCCTTCCTTGATCCAGTACCTTCCACCAACTGCCTGCGGGAAGAGGGGGGAGGGGGGAGGGGGAGGGTGGAAAAGCAGAGGAGGTGCAGGAGGGAGAGAGAGAGAGCGCTGGCAAGGACTGACGCATGCCTTTCGCAGCCAGCCTGCTGACTGACGTTGTGGGGTTGGGATGTACGTTTCAAATCCTCACGTGGCGGTCGGGGCTAGCGCAATCGAGAAGGGGGAACAACGGCAGAGCAATCGCGCAGCCGACGAGAGAGTGAACGGCAGGCAGGGCCACTTGCAGGTACAACGGACCTCGGAATTGTGTAAGATTACGGGATGGAGGGGGGGAGGTGAAGAGGGGAGGCATGGATGCCAACGGAACGGGAGGCCAGGACCGGACAGGATACTAATCGCGATTGTACCCTCGGCTCTTTTAAGCTCTGCAGTGTTACAACGGCCAAACGGCCTACGCAGTGGGGATGTGAATGGCGGGGGGGGAGGGGGGGGGAGAGAGAGAGAGACAAGCATGAGGGCACGAGGAGAGAGAGGTTGCACCCAAGGAAACAGCGAGTTCCTGTCTCGAAGCTCTCCAACCTTGTTTTAAATACACTCACGACAGGACGAAAATGCTTCTCTCCGATGCTGATCCCATGATGTGCGATCCGGACCCCGCCACACGTCCACCCCCTAATAACGTAGGCAGCCAGATTTGCCGTCCATCCGCCGCCCCCTTCCAAGATACCGAGACCCACGCATGCAGTTAAAGAGCAGTCCACCTGCATGCAATGAATGCAATGGACTCTCGTAGTGGAGAAAACGAGATCGAGAAAAGCAAGCGAGCGAGAGCCCCAAGCCCCAAGCACAAAYGMAGAGCARGAGAGAGAGAGAGAGAGAGAGAGAGAGAGAGAGAGAGAGAGAGAGAGAGAGAGAGGGAGRGAGMRAGAGAGAGAGAGAGAGAGAGAGAGAGAGAGAGAGAGAGAGAGAGAGAGAGAGRGAGAGAGRGAGAGAGAGAGAGAGAGARAGAGAGAGACTGGAGACCCCTAGCTGTGACTCACTGTCGATATTAACCCCACTCGGATTAAGAGGGTATGTAAAGATGGTCGACAAGAACGGGGTGGTGCGTGGGAGTACTGAGCGGGGAAAGAAAAGAGCGAGGGAGAGGAAGAGGAATTTGTAAGGGAGAGAGAGGTGGTAGATGAAGGGTTAAGATCGTGCTTGTTGATGGCGAGGAGAGAGAAGTGGTAGATGAAGGGAGAGGACTGTGCAAGTAGATGGCAAGTGGATTGAAGTTGAGGCGGGTACCGTGAGGCAGAGAGAGAGGGGGAGAGAGACGTGGCTGGGCTGTGAGCTGCGTCCTCTGGCTGGGGGGGGGGGCTGCTGGGAGGGTAATGAAAGCAGGCCTAACGGATATCTGGAATGACTGGGACCAAGGTTGACAGACTAATCGTGCCTTTGTGGTCTCTCCCAGACTTGTCTTGCGACACTGTCGACCTCCTGGGATCGGGATATTATAAAGTAACGTCAACGTCAAGCCTGGTTGAAATTGGCGTTGACAAGGCTCTACCCCTGCGTACGAGGCCGGGAACGCGGTTCAAGATCAGAGGAATACTGGAATGCCCCCGAGAAACAGAGACAAGACGACTGGAAGGAAAAAGAGGCTAGCGGAGGATCAGAGCACCGCACGAGAGAGATACAAGAGGAATAGGCAGGACGACGACGGTTGGAGGAGCGAACAAGATGGCGACGATAAGCGGTTGGCCAACTTCGGAACTAGTGGTCGGTGGGTCCTCTGTCGGACCTGCCTGCCACGACGTCGAGGTAGAGTGGAGAAAGAGGAGAATGTCGAGGACGGTAAGAGCGATGAGCTCCGTGGCTATTTCTTCTGGTCACAACGTCCCTCGGGGCGGCCATCATCAGGGATAAGGGCTGGAGAGGAAAGACAAGATGATGCAACTGTGGTGCAGTGCCTCATCTCGTGTCTCCCTCTCTGTTCTGCAGGTCTCTCTAGTCTCTCCCCTTGTGGGCCGGCTGTTGGGGCTGTTTGCAAGTAGGTAGGTAACCAATACTACGACGCCTGTTGTTGTCCACTCTCGAATCTGCCATATGTCTCAGAAGGGTCGATTCGACGCAGTGATGACACCGAACCGCGTCCGAGCGGCGCCTACCGCCCCGCCACAATGAGCAAGAGAGCGAGCCAGTGGAGCGAGTGCGACGCAGGATGTAGGAGGCAGGGTGCAATTGAGGAAGCTGCTTGTCCCATACAATGCGAAGAGCCCGACGCTCCGGCCCGACCTCCATTGAAATCGACGTCCCACTCTCAAACCCCCCATACATAGTTGAGGAGATGACTTGGGAAATCGGTTGTGACGGGTGCACAAAGAAGATAAAGTTCAAAAGGGGCAAAACGGGGAAG